>OU342745.1:37951463-38179335 GCA_910589775.1 Avena eriantha | reverse complement strand
ACACACATGCAATGACTCAAGTGGGTCCATATGTGGTTTGTGAAAAGAACACACATGCAATGATTCAGGGGGATGCATGTATGGTTGTGGAAAGAACCCACATGCAATGAACACTGGTGGATCCATATGTGGTTTGTGGAAAGAACACACATGCAATGACACTCGTGGATCCATATGTGGTTTGTGAAAAGAACACACATGCAATGACTCTAGTGCTGGTTTAGTATAAGAACACACATGCAATGACTTTAGTGCTGGTTTTAGTATAATAACACACATGCAATGATTCTAGTGGGTCCATATGTGGCTTGTGAAAAGAACACACATGCAATGACTGTAGTGGATCCATATGTGATTTGAGGAAAAGAACACACATGCAATGAACACTGGTGGATCCATAAGTGGTTTGTGGAAAGAACACACATGTAGTGAACACTGGTGGATCCATAAGTGGTTTGTGGAAAGAACACACATGCAATGAACACTGGTTGATCCATATGTGGTTTATGAAAAGAACACACATCCAATGACACTGGTGGATCCTTATGTGGTTTGTGAGAAGAACACACATGCAATCACCCTGGGTGGATCCATATGTGGTTTATGAGAGGAACACACATGTAATGACCACTGGTTGATCCATGTGTGGTTCATGACAGGAACACACATGCAATGACATTGGTTGATCCATATGTGGTTTATGAAAATAACACACATCTAATTCCATTGGTTAATCCATGTGTGGTTTGTGGAAAGAACACACATGCAATGACTCAAGTGGGTCCATATGTGGTTTGTGAAAAGAACACACATGCAATGACTCTAGTGGATCCATATGTGGTTTACGAGAGGAACACACATGTAATGACCACTAATTGATCCATGTGTGGTTCATGACAGGAACACACATGCAATGAAATTGGTTGGTCCATATGTGGTTTGTGACAATAACACACATGCAATGCCATTGGTTAATCCATGTGTGGTTTGTGGAAAGAACACACATGCAATGACTCAAGTGGGTCCATATTGTGAAAAGAACACGCATGCAATGACTCACGGGGATCCATGTGTGGTTTGTAGAAAGAACACACATGCAATGAACACTGGTGGATCCATATGTGGTTTGTGGAAAGAACACACATGCAATGACTCTAGTTGATCCATGTGTGGTTTGTGGAAAGAACACACATGCAATGACTCTAGTGCTGGTTTTAGTATAAGAACGCACATGCAATTAATCTAGTGGGTCCATATGTGGTTTGTGAAAAGACCACACTTGCAATGACTCTAGTGGATCCATATGTGGTTTGTGGAGAAGAACACACATGCAATGAACACTGGTGGATCCATAAGTGGTTTGTGGAAAGAACACACATGCAGTGAACATTGGTTGATCCATATGTGGTTTATGAAAAGAATGGTGGATCCTTATGTGGTTTGTGAGAAGAACACACATGCAATGACACTAGGTGGATCCATATGTGGTTTATGAGAGGAACACACATGTAATGACCACTGGTTGATCCATGTGTGGTTCATGACAGGAACACATATGCAATGACATTGGTTGATCCATATGTGGTTTGTGACAATAACACACATGCAATGCCATTGGTTAATCTATGTGTGGTTTGTTGAAAGAACACACATGCAATGACTCGAGTGGGTCCATATGTGGTTTGTGAAAAGAACACATATGCAATGACTCAGGGGGATCCATGTGTGGTTTGTGGAAAGAACCCACATGCAATGAACACTGGTGGATCCATATGTGGTTTGTGGAAAGAACACACATGCAATAACAATGGTCGATCCTATGTGGTTTGTGAAAAGAACACACATGCAATGCCACTGGTTGATCCATATGTGGTTTGTGAAAAGAACACACATGCAATGACTCAAGTGGGTCCATATGTGGATTGTGGAAAGAACACACATGCAATGACTCAGGTGGATCCATATGTGGTTTATGTCAGGAACACACATGCAATGACATTGGTCGATCCATATGTGGTTTGTGACAATAACACACATGCAATGCCATTGGTCGATCCATGTGTGGTTTGTGCAAAGAACACACATGCAATGTCACTGGTTGATCCATGTATGGTTTGTGGAAAGAACACACATGCAAAGACTCTAGTGCTGGTTTTAGTATAAGAACACACATGCAATAACTCTAGTGGGTCCATATGTGGTTTGTGAAAAGAACACACATGCAATGACTCTAGTGGATCCATATGTGGTTTGTGGAAAAGAACACACATGCAATGAACACTAGTGGATCCATAAGTGGTTTGTGGAAAGAACACACATGCAGTGAACACTGGTTGATCCATATGTGGTTTATGAAAAGAACACACATCCAATGACACTAGTGGGTCCTTATGTGGTTTGTGAGAAGAACACACATACAATCACACTGGGTGGATCCACATGTGGTTTATGAGAGGAACACACATGTAATGTCCACTGATTCATCCATGTGTGGTTCATGATAGGAACATACATGCAATGACATTGGTTGATCCTTATGTGGTTTGTTACAATAACACACATGCAATGCCATTGGTTAATCCATGTCTGGTTTGTGGAAAGAACACACATGCAATGACTCAAGTGGGTCCATATGTGGTTTGTGAAAAGAACACACATGCAATGATTCAGGGGGATGCATGTATGGTTTGTGGAAAGAACCCACATGCAATGAACACTGGTGGATCCATATGTGGTTTGTGGAAAGAACACACATGCAATGACACTCGTGGATCCATATGTGGTTTGTGAAAAGAACACACATGCAATGACTCTAGTGCTGGTTTTAGTATAAGAACACACATGCAATGACTTTAGTGCTGGTTTTAGTATAATAACACACATGCAATGATTCTAGTGGGTCCATATGTGGCTTGTGAAAAGAACACACATGCAATGACTGTAGTGGATCCATATGTGATTTGAGGAAAAGAACACACATGCAATGAACACTGGTGGATCCATAAGTGGTTTGTGGAAAGAACACACATGTAGTGAACACTGGTGGATCCATAAGTGGTTTGTGGAAAGAACACACATGCAATGAACACTGGTTGATCCATATGTGGTTTATGAAAAGAACACACATCCAATGACACTGGTGGATCCTTATGTGGTTTGTGAGAAGAACACACATGCAATCACCCTGGGTGGATCCATATGTGGTTTATGAGAGGAACACACATGTAATGACCACTGGTTGATCCATGTGTGGTTCATGACAGGAACACACATGCAATGACATTGGTTGATCCATATGTGGTTTATGAAAATAACACACATCTAATTCCATTGGTTAATCCATGTGTGGTTTGTGGAAAGAACACACATGCAATGACTCAAGTGGGTCCATATGTGGTTTGTGAAAAGAACACACATGCAATGACTCTAGTGGATCCATATGTGGTTTACGAGAGGAACACACATGTAATGACCACTAATTGATCCATGTGTGGTTCATGACAGGAACACACATGCAATGAAATTGGTTGGTCCATATGTGGTTTGTGACAATAACACACATGCAATGCCATTGGTTAATCCATGTGTGGTTTGTGGAAAGAACACACATGCAATGACTCAAGTGGGTCCATATTGTGAAAAGAACACGCATGCAATGACTCACGGGGATCCATGTGTGGTTTGTAGAAAGAACACACATGCAATGAACACTGGTGGATCCATATGTGGTTTGTGGAAAGAACACACATGCAATGACTCTAGTTGATCCATGTGTGGTTTGTGGAAAGAACACACATGCAATGACTCTAGTGCTGGTTTTAGTATAAGAACGCACATGCAATTAATCTAGTGGGTCCATATGTGGTTTGTGAAAAGACCACACTTGCAATGACTCTAGTGGATCCATATGTGGTTTGTGGAGAAGAACACACATGCAATGAACACTGGTGGATCCATAAGTGGTTTGTGGAAAGAACACACATGCAGTGAACATTGGTTGATCCATATGTGGTTTATGAAAAGAATGGTGGATCCTTATGTGGTTTGTGAGAAGAACACACATGCAATGACACTAGGTGGATCCATATGTGGTTTATGAGAGGAACACACATGTAATGACCACTGGTTGATCCATGTGTGGTTCATGACAGGAACACATATGCAATGACATTGGTTGATCCATATGTGGTTTGTGACAATAACACACATGCAATGCCATTGGTTAATCTATGTGTGGTTTGTTGAAAGAACACACATGCAATGACTCGAGTGGGTCCATATGTGGTTTGTGAAAAGAACACATATGCAATGACTCAGGGGGATCCATGTGTGGTTTGTGGAAAGAACCCACATGCAATGAACACTGGTGGATCCATATGTGGTTTGTGGAAAGAACACACATGCAATAACAATGGTCGATCCTATGTGGTTTGTGAAAAGAACACACATGCAATGCCACTGGTTGATCCATATGTGGTTTGTGAAAAGAACACACATGCAATGACTCAAGTGGGTCCATATGTGGATTGTGGAAAGAACACACATGCAATGACTCAGGTGGATCCATATGTGGTTTATGTCAGGAACACACATGCAATGACATTGGTCGATCCATATGTGGTTTGTGACAATAACACACATGCAATGCCATTGGTCGATCCATGTGTGGTTTGTGCAAAGAACACACATGCAATGTCACTGGTTGATCCATGTATGGTTTGTGGAAAGAACACACATGCAAAGACTCTAGTGCTGGTTTTAGTATAAGAACACACATGCAATAACTCTAGTGGGTCCATATGTGGTTTGTGAAAAGAACACACATGCAATGACTCTAGTGGATCCATATGTGGTTTGTGGAAAAGAACACACATGCAATGAACACTAGTGGATCCATAAGTGGTTTGTGGAAAGAACACACATGCAGTGAACACTGGTTGATCCATATGTGGTTTATGAAAAGAACACACATCCAATGACACTAGTGGGTCCTTATGTGGTTTGTGAGAAGAACACACATACAATCACACTGGGTGGATCCACATGTGGTTTATGAGAGGAACACACATGTAATGTCCACTGATTCATCCATGTGTGGTTCATGATAGGAACATACATGCAATGACATTGGTTGATCCTTATGTGGTTTGTTACAATAACACACATGCAATGCCATTGGTTAATCCATGTCTGGTTTGTGGAAAGAACACACATGCAATGACTCAAGTGGGTCCATATGTGGTTTGTGAAAAGAACACACATGCAATGATTCAGGGGGATGCATGTATGGTTTGTGGAAAGAACCCACATGCAATGAACACTGGTGGATCCATATGTGGTTTGTGGAAAGAACACACATGCAATGACACTGGTGGATCCATATGTGGTTTGTGAAAAGAACACACATGCAATGACTCTAGTGCTGGTTTTAGTATAAGAACACACATGCAATGACTTTAGTGCTGGTTTTAGTATAATAACACACATGCAATGATTCTAGTGGGTCCATATGTGGCTTGTGAAAATAACACACATGCAATGACTGTAGTGGATCCATATGTGATTTGAGGAAAAGAACACACATGCAATGAACACTGGTGGATCCATAAGTGGTTTGTGGAAAGAACACACATGTAGTGAACACTGGTGGATCCATAAGTGGTTTGTGGAAAGAACACACATGCAATGAACACTGGTTGATCCATATGTGGTTTATGAAAAGAACACACATCCAATGACACTGGTGGATCCTTATGTGGTTTGTGAGAAGAACACACATGCAATCACCCTGGGTGGATCCATATGTGGTTTATGAGAGGAACACACATGTAATGACCACTGGTTGATCCATGTGTGGTTCATGACAGGAACACACATGCAATGACATTGGTTGATCCATATGTGGTTTATGAAAATAACACACATCTAATTCCATTGGTTAATCCATGTGTGGTTTGTGGAAAGAACACACATGCAATGACTCAAGTGGGTCCATATGTGGTTTGTGAAAAGAACACACATGCAATGACTCAGGGGGATCCATGTGTGGTTTGTGGAAAGAACACACATGAAATGAACACTGGTGGAACCATATATGGTTTGTGGAAACAACACACATGCAATGACATTGGTGGATCCATATGTGGTTTGTGAAAAGAACACACATGCAATGACTCTAGTGCTGGTTTTAGTATAAGAAGACACATGCAATGACTCTAGTGGGTCCATATGTGGTTTGTGAAAAGAACACACGTGAAATGACTCTAGTGGATCCATATGTGGTTTGTGGAAAAGAACCACACATGCAAGGAACACTAGTGGATCCATAAGTGGTTTGTGGAAACAACACACATGCAATGAACACTGGTGGATCCATATGTGATTTCTGAAAAGAACACACATGCAATGCCATTGGTTGATCCATATGTGGTTTGTGAAAGAACACACATGCAATGCCATTGGTTAATCCATGTGTGGTTTGTGGAAAGAACCAATGACTCTAGTGGATCCATATGTGGTCTGCGGAAAGAACACACATGCAATAACCACTGGTTGATCCATGTGTGGTTCATGATAGGAACACACATGCAATGAACACTGGTGGATCCATATGTGGTTCTTGACAGGAACACACATGCAATGACATTGGTTGATCCATGATTGGTTCATGAGAGGAACACACGTGCAATGACATTGGTTGATCCATATGTGGTTTGTGGAAAGAACACACATGCAATGACACTGGTTGATACATATGTGGTTTGTGGATAGAACACACATGCAATGACACTGGTGGATGCAAATGTGGTTCATGACAGGAACACACATGCAATGACTCTAGTGGATGCATATGTGGTTTGTGGAAAGAACACACATGCAATGAATTCTAGTGGATCTATCTTGGAATAATTTGATGTATGCCACGATGTATGTCATTGTAAGAGACACCCACTTTCCATTTTTATACTAATCAGCTTTGCCCTTGGTTTTTTGATACTACCCAGTTTTGGCCCCTCTCTCTCTTTTGTAGAAGCCCAAACATGTGCCCACTCTGTCTGCTACGCCCTGCTTGGTTGTCACAGTTGTCACGCGGTTCGTGCGTACCAACCGTTGATCCTATGTGATCCAACAAGGCTCGTTGCACACGTCGTGCCCTTCACAGGACAGCACGAGACAACACGTACGTCTCCCTCAACAAGACTTCTACAAGAAGGAATATGATGCCGTCCATTTAAAAAGTCGTTGAGTGGTCATGTCATGTTTAATCTAGTCTGCAAAGGCTACTAGTCTACTGCACAGCAACTGGTCATCCTCGGCCCACGGGCTATACCATTTTTACTACGCAGCACGCCGACACTCTAACTTCCGACAGGCCCCCAACACACAAACCTTCCACGCAGCAGCCGCAGCCGGAAGAGTTGCCTACCGGGGCCCTCGAGGAGGCCTAAACGTCCCCGCATTAAAAACCTAGCCTATCGGGTCCTCCATTCCCACTCATCCACTACTCTCTCTTCCCTATCTAGCAAAACCCCACAACCTTGAATGTACTTGCACGAACCTTCTCCATGAAAACAGTGCGTGGGGGTGAGTGTCCGGGAATATGCCGCCGGGGTGGTGCTTCACGCGACAGATCTGGAGGAGCATCACGCAGCACAAGGCGAGGAGGACGTGCAATTCAACCCCTTGGGGGAACATGTGCTCGCCGGTGCTGACGACTTCGGAGGCGCCAATGAGGGCGTGGAGTTCGACGAACACGCTCCGCTCGTGTACCCGGTGGTACATCTATTTCTACATGTTTCATATTTTCTACTCGAGCTTCTATCCTGGCGTCATAAAAAAATCTAGTCCTAATGATTAGATGCAATGTACGAACCGGTACATGGAGAGATCTAGTCTGTTCTGAATGAATCCACATTATTTATTTATTAATAAGTTATCAAGAACACAAACCACATTAATTTAGGAGCGAGCTGGGGAGACGGCCGTAATGAACTGCTGAACCTGTATAGACATGTTATTGCATCGAAAGAAACTCGGAATGGTAGAAGGAATATATATTTATTATTTTGCTCATTTCGGTTTGTATTCCATACATTACAGGTGGATTCAAGTGAAATGGACTCTGCCAAGGAGACCAGGGCCAACAAGAGCCGCCATGTCATGAAGAAGCTCAAGAGCGGGATAATCCCTTTTCGCACTCGACTTGGGGAGCTCAGGTGCCCTTTCTCTAAGAAAGGAGTCAACCCCAGGATTGCCAGCTTGATTCCGCCACTAACAAGTAAGGTAATGCTAGTGGAAGAGCTAACTCTATGTTTATTTGTAAAGTTAAGTTTGAAACCTAAGCTGAGTTCAGAAACAAAGAAAGATAAAATAAAGTTCTAGAATCACTTAAGTTGGGAAGCTAGTGTCATAGTCACAACTCTATTATGGTCAAGTCAAGATTCATCATTCACTTCATAAGTCATTTTGAAAACATCTGACAACGAAACAGTATGGCCACTCCAACTGTCCATAACCGCGGACACGGCTATTCGAATAGTTTGACACTCTGCAGAGGTGGTATACTTTCACCACAAGATTCGATACATCTGTCAGGGATAACCCTGAATCATCATACTTAGTATGCAGATAATCAAACATAACCTTTCCTTTACACACCATAGTATAAGCACCTCTCCTATGAGTATGGTCTCCCAACCATGATCATCTGTCATCTTGGGCACTGCATAGGTGGACAACATTGAGAGGTAGCCTTAGCTCAAACCTCTCCCACGAGGGAACTAATACTAATGCATATAAATTTCCAACTAAGCCTTACCCAATTCAAGTATTGTGGATGTACGGTAAAATTGGAATGTTATCGCATCCGAATCCAACCATCAGTTTTTGTAAAGGGGCCAAGGCTCATGCCTCAACATTTTCACCATCATAAACCATTTGTGTTTCTCAACACATGTCAAAACATTTCAATAGAATGACTCATCATTCCAAGGTTTTCACAATTCATTTTCACCAAGTATTCCCATCTAAAGTGACTCAAGTTTTGATCTAGCTCTAAGCTACTAAGTTAAGAGTGTTCGCTAAGGTGGAATGCTAATCTCAATATCATGCCATAGAATGACATCTAAGGTTATCTAGATAGGTCAAGTTTTATACTTTTTATGCTACCTTCAAACAAGTAAGGGACTTTGGTAAAGTAAAGAAAGGTAAAGCTTGGAAATAAAACTTAGGGTAGGTAATATTCGAAGTGGTATAACCAAAGCATGCCTGATGCATCTGCCTAGGTTATCTAGTTTAGTCTACTTGCTAACAATAGCTTGCTCAGTTTACTTGAATTGCTAGGCTTGCAAGTAAAACTTGCAAGGGTTACTTGTATAGTGCTAGCTTGCCTTGGGTAGTGCAGTGGTTGAAGTTTTCTTCCTCCTCCTCTTGGTAGAACTCCTCCTCCTCGAAAGCTTGGTCGGTACTATCGTCTATAAATACATACGGGATACACAATCACCAAACAATGCTTAACTAGTCTACTTAGCATACTAAGGCACACATTTTATGATCTATTATCATCACAAGCATCACAAGGTTTAATTAACTAGCTTCAATCTTTTTATTTGAGAAAAGTAATTTGTACTCATTGAAATTAACTAGGATTTAATATTCTCCAATGAAAATATGGAATCATGTGGACACATGTCATCACTACATATTCTAACATATGGGAATGTGATTTAAAGGTTGGATCACATTTTAATAAGTTTAAGTTTAATATTTAATGATTTAAAGTGACTAGAAATGCCTATATAGCATTTTTTGGTACTAGTCCAAAGTCACTGTATGTAAACCTTAATATTATTACATATTGAGATAGGTTTTGTTAAATGTGATTTTTGAGAGTTGGAATCAACTCAAAAGCTATTATGGTTTATTTTAGAAAAATGTTTGAAGGTGTAATTGCTTCTGTCTTATTATTTTTACTAGGATTGATCTCTAACTCTAAATGAATTAACTCCAACGGGCTTGGGTAGATCTTTTAATAAGCTTTCCAAAAAAATTGGAATCACTCAATTTGGATTTATAAAACTCTCTGAATTGATTTTTAAACTAAGGGACAGAATTGAGTTTAAACGAAAATAGAAATGTCTATATTTGAATTACTAGGTCGCGCGGGAAAACTAACGGGCTGACCCAGTGGTGCTCCGCGGCGCGGATGACAACTGACAGGGGGTCCCACATGTCATTGACTCCTTAAACGCGAAGCGGTACGAGGCAACGTGGACCGTGCGATTAGAACCTAGATCGACGGTTGGGGCTTGTCGTCGACGTCGGACAGGTCGCCGGTGAAGTGTAACCCTAGCAGCTTGGTGGGGGTCTAGGGCAGCTTACCGGGGCTCTGGTGAGGGTCGGCGAGGTGGGAAAATGAACAAGTCGAGGACGGCGGTTCTCTTGGTACCGGCAGCGTCCCGAGAGGTGGCCTTGATCAACGACCCCCTTCTTCTCCCTCCGCGGCAGACTCCGGCGAAATTCTAGCGCTGCGGACGACGGCTTGCTCCGGTGGGGCTCTTGGAGTGTTCTGAGAGGGAGGGGATGAGAGTGGTGTGAGGAAATGGTGCTGGAGAGGCCTCTATTTATAGGCTCGGCGAAGCGGCAGAGGAGCATGGGCGGTGCTCGCTGGTGATGATGACACAGTGAGCTAGAGGTGTGGACGGTGGGCTAGGACGGTGGACTGTGCCCTAGCGAGTGTCACGGAGGTGCGTGTGTAGTAAAATGTGGTCGGGGGAGGTGAGTGGCGTAGCGCGCATGATGTCTCTGTCGACGATGAGTTTCGCGGAGGCCGGTGACTACGCGACATGGTCGGGGAAACGGGCATGTCCGTTAGCTTCCTAGAACGGTGGTGATCGTGCAGGCGGGCAGCTGAAGCGAGGCAGGGTCTGGTCGAGCGGGGACCATGCACGCTCCGCGGGTGGCGTCGGAATGGCAGACAGGCTCCGGGCGCGGCGGTTCCTGGCTGCTCCTGGCGCTGTCCGTGGGCTAGGGATGGCTGGGCGGTGGAGGTGGACCACATGCGACGCGCTGGACATGGTGGGCGAAGCTGGCGGCGGCTGTGGTGCACTATCGGCGGTGAGGGTGCCCAATGGTGCTCGGCCTTAATGGCCATGACCATTTGGTCGTGTGCACAGTGGGTGGCTGGGCTAGAAAAGGGTAGGGGGTGCACTGGGGTGACTTTGGTTGCAAAATGGGAGACCACATTGGTCCAAACACTGCTCATAATAGTGTTTTTGGTTTTTGTTTGAATTTTCCCACAAGGTGTTTGTAAAAATGGCCGAAAGAATTCATGTTTTGAATTTTGAGATGATTTTTGGTGGAGTTGTTGGTCACATGCATAAGCATCTGTGGTTGCTTGGGATTTAAAAATGGAGTTCATTTGAGTGGTTTTTGAACAAGTGTGATCTTGATACCTACACTAGATTCAGTTTTCAAATGCCATTTAAATTCAGTGTTTGAAAGTTTTTGGTAGATCAGAAAGTGGGCCTTGGTAGATCACTACTTGTACTAGCAAGGGGTGCAAAGATCCACATTTTTTTCTGTTCAGAATTGAGTTCTAGGAATAGCGAAAGTAGGCATGGTAGTTAAAATGGCACAAATGACCATTTCCTTCTTTTATTCATTTTGATTTGTTTTTCTTTGGGATTTGTTTGAGAATGATCTAGATGATGTTTAATTCACCTTAGAATCATTTTACAATCAATGGATCACTTAAACATGGCAATTCAAAACAACTCCTATTTTAAATGCACACACATGTGAATGCGTTAATATTTTCAAATGGAAAAGTTTTTGTTAACCCTAATTTTGATGATTTGGATCTTGATCACTTGGATTAGAGTTTTGGGATGTTACAAACCTTCCCCCCTTAAACAAAATCTCATCCCGAGATTTACAAAAGAAAACTAGGAACTAAAGAGATCTGGGAACTCTGTCCTAATGTAATCTTCTCGCCCCCAATTGGTTTCCTCTTTGGCATGGTTGCTCCATTGAATCTTGAGAAATTTTATACTCCTGGTTCTGGTGGTTCTGTAGGCTTCCTCCAAGATACGGATGGGCACTTCACGATACGTCAGATCCTTGTTGATATCAATAGCTCGGTGATCGATGTTCTTGAAAACTTTAGTCTTCTCCGGCACTTCTAGGCATTTACAAAGTAACGAGATATGGAACACATTGTGGATGGCTGACATCTCTTCTGGAAGTTCCAGTTGATACGATACTTCTCCTCGGCGGTTCAGAATCTTGAAAGGTCCGATATATCTGGGGGCTAACTTTCCTTTCAATGGCGAAACCTTGAGATATACAAAATCTCTGACATTGAAAGTCAAGTCTCTCCTTCTCTTGTCAGCATAACTTTTTTGTATGGATTGGGCAGTCTTGAGGTGCTCACGGACTTTGTGAACTTTATCTTCAGCTTCTCGGAGAATGTTGGGTCCAAAGATCTGACTCTCCCCTACTTGCGACCAATTTAAAGGGGTATGCCACTTTCTTCCATATAGGAACTCAAATGGTGCCATTTGCAAACTAGCTTGATAACTATTGTTATATGAGAATTCTTCAAAAGGCAGGCAGTCTTCCCATTTTGATCCATATTCTAACACACAAGCTCTCAACATATCTTCTAGGATTTGGTTGTCTCTCTCAGTCTGTCCATCGGTTTGCGGGTGATAAGCGGTGCTGAAATTCAACTTGGTTCCTAATCCTTCTTGGACTTTCTGCCAAAATATCGAGGTAAATTGGGTTCCTCGATCTAATACTATGGTCTCGGAGGTTCCATGCAGGCTAATAATTCTAGCAATATACAACTCTGCTAGCTTCGAACTTTGATAAGTTGTCTTGACAAGTATAAAGTGAGCTACCTTGGACAGTCTATCAACGATAACCCAGATTGAGTCATTTCCCCTACTTGAAGTAGGCAATCCAGTGATAAAGTCCATTCTGATGGAATCCCATTTCCATTCCGAAATCTGCAATGGTTGCAATAGTCCCGCGAGTCTCTGATGCTCTGCTTTGACTCTTTGACAGATGTCACACTTGGCGATGTAGCTTCTGATTTCTCTCTTCATCTTGTGCCACCAAAATTGCTCTTTAAAATGTTGATACATCTTCGTTCCCCCGGGGTGGATAGAATAAAGAGTATCATGAGCTTCCCGCATGATAACTTGCTTTAGCTCCAAATCTGCTGGCACACAGATACGTCCTTTGTACCATAGAACTCCTTCTTCATCTTCGGTGAATCCAGGTACCTTTCCTGTACCAATACGACGTTTGATTCCATCGATACTTTCATTTCCCTTCTGGGCTTCCTTGATTTGGCTGATTAATGTGGGTTGAAGTTCAATGCTAGCTAAAAATCCTTTGCTAACTAGCTCATTTCTAAACTGCTCCAACTCCTCATACAAACTTGGTTGCTTCTCCTTGATCATGGTGTTTAGTCTACACGGCAATCTTCTAAGAGCATCCGCTACCACATTGGCTTTGCCGGGGTGATAGTGAATGTCAAGGTCATAGTCCTTGATTAACTCTATCCATCTCCTTTGCCTCATATTCAGCTCCTTCTGAGTGAAAATATACTTCAAGATCTTGTGATCTGAGTAAATCTCATAGCGATTACCCATCAAGTAATGACGCCATGTCTTCAATGCCAAAACTACTGCTGCTAATTCAAGATCATGGGTCGGATAGTTCTGCTCATGCTGCTTCAGTTGTCGAGACATATGAGCGATGACTTTGCCTTCTTGCATTAATACACATCCGAGACCAATCTTGGATGCATCACAGTACACATCAAACCGCTTCTTGATATCTGGCATGATCAATATTGGGGCTGAAATCAATCTCTTCTTCAGTTCTTGGAAACTAGCTTCACATTTGTCGGTCTATTCAAACTTCTTGTCTGGCTTCAACAATTGGGTCATGGGTCTGGCGATGCTCGAAAATCCTTTGACGAACTTGTGGTAATATCCCGCTAATTCGAGAAATGCACGGACTTGGGGTTTGAGTGGTTGGGGCTTCCCATTCTTTGACATCTTTGATCTTGGCGGGATCAACAGAGACTCCTCCGGCAGACATAATATGTCCTAGGAATCCTACTTCTTTCAGCCAAAACTCACACTTGCTGAACTTGGCATATAACCTATGTTCTCTTAGGGTTTCTAGGATGATCCTCAGATGTTGCTCATGCTCTTCTTCTGACTTGGAGTAGATAAGGATATCATCGATAAACACAACGACAAACTTATCTAGGAAATTCATAAAGATCTTATTCATGAGATTCATGAAATAAGCAGGGGCATTGGTTAATCCAAAAGGCATAACCGTATACTCGTATAACCCATAGCGAGTAGTAAAGGTGGTCTTCGGAATATCCGTTGCATGAATCTTAAGTCGGTGATAACCATTCCTAAGATCAATCTTTGAGAATACCTAGGCACCAGTCAACTGATCAAATAGATCTTCTATCCTTGGCAGTGGGTACTTGTTTTTGATGGTGACGTCATTCAACTTCCTGTAATCTGTGCACAAACGGTTGTCTCCATCTTTCTTGTTGACGAATAACACTGGTGATCTCCATGGCGATGCGCTTGGTTGAATCAAGCATGTTGCTAACATAGCATCCAACTGCTTCTTCAACTCTACTAACTCTGAGGGGTTCATGCTATAGGGTCTCTAGGCTATGGGTCCGGTTCTGGGGATTAGTTCGATAATGAACTCAATATCTCTTTCCGGGGGCATACCTGGCAATTCATCTGGGAATACGTCGGGGTATTCACAGACTACTCTGACTTGGTCTATGGTGGGTAGGGCTAGACTCTTGTTGCACTTGAATTGACGAGGTAAGGTTTCAGATATATGCTCTACTGTGACTCTAGAGCTACTGGTCATGGTGATGGCTTTCTTAGCATAATCTATCAGTCCTTTATGCCTTGACATCCAGTCCATACCTAGTACTACTTCCAATCCTTTGGTTCCGAGTATGATTAGGTTGGCATAAAAATCTAACCCATGTATTCTGATAGGCACAACTTTGCATTTTTCTAGCTTTTGTAGTTGAACCGGGGATTTGCACTATCATGACATGCTTCAAGTTGGTTGGGTGAATCTTACTAGTGCATGCAAATTCTTCAGTGAGAAATGAATGCGATGCTCCAGAATCAAACAACACTCTTGCTAAAACTGAGTTAACAGAAAACATACCCAGCACTACGTCTGGCGCTTCTTGGGCTTCCTCAGCGTTCATGTGGAAGAGACGGCCATTGCGGTTGTGAGGGTTCCCTAGGGAAACTCTCCTCCCTGGTTGAACACGGTGCTGCTATTGAGCTGGGGCATTCACATTGGCAGTGGCGGCAGTCTTCTTGGGACACTCATTGGAATAGTGACCCTTAACTCCACACTCGAAACAAGTTATCTGAGACTTGTCTTTAGCTGCGACAGGCACAACATTGCTTCTAGTTCTGGGTGCAGTATTGTTGTTGTTGCTCTTGGGAGGTGCACGGTTGAAATTTCTGGGGTTGTCGGAGTTGTCGGAGTTGTTGTTGTTTCCTCCGGACTTCACATTGCCTCCGCTACGGTTGGGGTAGCTGGGGCGAGACATTGGGGGTCGGTTGTTTCTTGGTGCATACCCTGCAGCTGGGTTGGGACGGTACTTCTAGTGACTACTGGATCTAGCTTGGTGCATCATATGATGCTTGCGGTTGTCGTTTGCCTGGTTAATCTTCCCTTCCATCTGAATGGCAGAGTCGACTAGCTCTTCAAGATCCTCGAAGTGGATGTTGACGAGAACAGTTTGCATCTCATCATGCAGTCCGTTCAGGAATCTCTCTTTCTTCTTTGCCTCTGTGTTGAGCTCATCAGGTGCGTACCTTGCAAGCGACAGGAATTTGTCACGGTACTCCACCACATTCATTCTTCCTTGCTTAAATTCTCTAAATTCATCCCTCATCCGGGTGACTAGTCCCTATGGCACGTGGGTGCGGCTAAACTTGATTTTGAAGGCTTCCCATGTCATCACTTGACCATGGTTCATCAGGCGGATGCTGTTCCACCAGGCTCTTGCATCTCCTACCAGATAGTGGGTGGCAAAGAGAACTTTCTCATTGTCATCAACTCTAGCTACCTCCAAATTATTCTCCATCATCTACAACCAGTCATTAGCATCTAATGGGTTCTTTAAAGTGCTAAATATTGGGGGATTGATATTCTAGAAGTTCTTCAGCTTGGATCCTTGATGATCCTGATTTCCATGCCCTTGGTTGTTTTGGGCCATCTGGGCTATCTGCTGCAGTGTTGCTAAGTTGGCTTGGTGCTCTGCCCTGCTTGCTTCACAGTCTGCAACTAACATCTGCATAAGCTACAGCATTGGGTCATGCGATGAGCTGCTCCCTCCAGGGTTTCCACGAGTCATCTGAAGATTTAGATAGATAAAGGGGTAAGAGGGAAAGTTCTGAGGTTCATGGTTTTGGTTTCAAAGCTAAAACTTTGAGTTTGACTCAGGTTTTGCAACTAACTTCATTTCATTCATTCAAACAAGGCACATAGTACAAACACACGCCACAACAACAAAGGAACACAGATGGTCTTAAGAACCATTCTGCAAGCTATGATACATTGGGACCGATACATCTCATGCTACGACAGTGCTCTAGTGCATCTACTCATCGTCGATGAAGTCGGAGTCCTCATCGTCGGTGTAGCAGTCCACATCATCCTCCTCCAGAAAGTCATCATCATTGCTGAGGTAAGAATCCATATCTCCCTAGATGTCTTCACCCTCCTCTTCTTCCTCCTTTGCTGCAAGCTGAGCTTCTTGCTCTTTGATGGTCTTCTCGAGGTCGGCCACCTTCTTGCAAAGACGGACGATGATGCGATCCTTCTTATTGCACTGGCGGCGAAGAGACTGACGGCCCTTGACAAGCAGTGAGAAAGTCTGGGCCTTCTGGTCGGCAATGGCACGGTTGTGGTTGGCCAACTCCCTAGCATTGTCCAGTTCCTGCTGTCTGTTGTGCAGTAAGAAGTCAAGGTTCTCCACTTGACGCCTCAATTCTGGGTGACTTGGCATCTCCATTGGCATTCCCATGAAGTCACGCCTTGCATAGTGAGCAAAACGGGTTCCTTGGATTTGGTTGACACTAAGGGCACATAGACGTGCGAGAGCTTCATGCATTGCCCTGGCTAATCCATCTAGCCAGTTGTTCTCTCTGACGGAGAACTGGATTCTCCCGGACATTGGTGCTTCGATACTTCCTCGAAGATCAGCGGTGACAAGCCATTGCAAATCTCCTCCTAGGGGTCCAGGAAGTTGAGCTCCAAAAAACTCCGGATGGGGGCGTCCCAATAACTCAGACAGTGAATCTAGATCCCTCTCGAAGATCAGCTGACCTCCGTTTCCCAACTGGTAGAACTTGCTGAACTGAGACTCCATCTACAAGAATTAAGGATGAGGAAGTTAGTGAAGTGATCAAGTGTGTCAAGTTTTAGGTAGTAATGTAAGAATTTGAAGGAACATGACTTTTTTGAGAAAGAAGGAATTCCCAAGGATAAGAGAGGAAATAGTTTTTCATAAATAGTCACTTTGGTTTTTGGGTTTAGACGTCCATTCTAACTAGGGTCTCCTATGGTTAGGATGTCTCTGATACCAACTTGTCAACACCCAGATTTTTAATCCCAGATGCCTATTATGCCATACCTCGCAATCCCAGGATTACCATTTTTCCGAGACATAACAGATTGGATATCACAGTACATCATCAATTACAAACCATAATAAGGTCTTACACGAATAAACAATCTCATGATCCAGTCTTAATACAACAAGCAGCGGAATAAATAATAAGCATAGCGGTGGGGTCCATCTTCAGGGGCACAGGCAATGCTGACGAAGGCAGATAGTCCTAGTTATCATAGCCGTCCTGCTGTCCGTCATTTTGGTAGTCTCCTTCATAGTCTGGCCATAGGAATAGCCAGGGACAAAAGCCATGAGTACTCTTTAAGTACTCGCAAACCACCACTAACAAGTAAGGTAATGCTAGTGGAAGAGCTAACTCTATGTTTATTTGTAAAGTTAAGTTTGAAACCTAAGCTGAGTTTAGAAACAAAGAAAGATAAAATAAAGTTCTAGAATCACTTAAGTTGGGAAGCTAGTGTCATAGTCACAACTCTATTATAGTCAAGTCAAGATTCATCATTCACTTCACAAGTCATTTTGAAAACATCTGACAATGAAACAGTATGGCCACTCCAACTGTCCATGACCGCGGACGCGGCTATTCGAATAGTTTGACATTCTCTAGAGGTGGTACACTTTCACCACAAGATTCGATACATCTGTCAAGGAAAACCCTGAATCATCATACTTAGTATGCAGATAATCAAACATAACCTTTCCTTTACACACCCTAGTATAAGCACCTCTCCTATGAGTATGGCCTCCCAACCATGACCATCTGTCATCTTGGGCACTGCATAGGTGGACAACATTGAGAGGTAGCCTCAACTCAAACCTCTCCCACGAGGGAACTAATACTAATGCATATAAATTTCTAGCTAAGCCTTACCCAATTCACGTATTGTGGTTGTACGGTAAAATTGGAATGGTATCGTATCCGAATCCAACCATCAGTTTTTGTAAAGGGGCTAAGGCTCATGCCTTAACATTTTAACCATCATAAACCATTTGTGTTTCTCAACACATGTCAAAACATTTCAATAGAATGACTCATCATTCCAAGGTTTTCACAATTCATTTTCACCAAGTATTCCCATCTAAAGTGACTCAAGTTTTGATCTAGCTCTAAGCTACTAAGTTAAGAGTGTTCACTAAGGTGGAATGCTAATCTCAATCTCATGCCATAGAATGACATCTAAGGTTATCTAGATAGGTCAAGTTTTATACTTTTTATGCTACCTTCAAACAAGTAAGGGACTTTGGTAAAGTAAAGAAAGGTAAAGCTTGGAAATAAAACTTAGGGTAGGTAATATTCAAAGTGGTATAACCAAAGCATGCCTAATGCATCTGCTTAGGTTATCTAGTTTAGTCTACTTGCTAACAATAGCTTGCTCAGTTTACTTGAAGTTCTAGGCTTGCAAACTTGCAAGGGTTACTTGTATAGTGCTAGCTTGCCTTGGGTAGTGAAGTGGTTGAAGTTTTCTTCCTCCTCCTCCTCTTGGTAGAACTCCTCCTCCTCGAAAGCTTGGTCGGCTATCGTCTATAAATACATACGAGATACACAATCACCAAACAATGCATAACTAGTCTACTTAGCATACTAAGGTACACATTTGATGATCTATTATCATCACAAGCATCACAAGGTTTAATTAACTAGCTTCAATCTTTTTATTTGAGAAAAGTAATTTCTACTCATTGAAATTAACTAGGATTTAATATTCTCCAATTAAAATATGGGATCATGTGGACACATGTCATCACCACATATTTTAACATATGGGAATGTGATTTAAAGGTTGGATCACATTTTAATAAGTTTAAGTTTAATATTTAATGATTTAAAGTGACTAGAAATGCCTATATAGCATTATTTTGGTACTAGTCCAAAGTAACTGTATGTAAACCTTAATATTATTACATATTCAGATAGGTATTGTTAAATGTGATTTTTGAGAGTTGGAATCAACTCAAAATCTATTATGGTTGATTTTAGAAAAATGTTTGAAGGTGCAATTGCTTATGTCTTATTATTTTTACTAGGACAGATCTCTAACTCTAAATGAATTAACTCCAACGGGATTGGGTAGATCTTTTCATAATCTTTCCAACAAAATTGGAATCACTCAATTTGGTTTTATAAAACTCTCTGAATTTATTTTTAAACTAAGGGACATAATTGAGTTTAAACCAAAATAGAAAAGTCTATATTTGAATTACTGGGTCTCGCGGGAAAACTAACGGGCCGGCCCAATTGCGCTCCGCGGCGCGGATGACAACTGACAGGGGGTCCCACATGTCAGCGACTCCTTAAACGTGAAGCGGTACGAGGCAACGTCGACCGTGCGATTAGAACCTAGATCGATGGCTGGGGCTTGTCATCGACAACAGACAGGTCACCGGCGAGGTGTAACCCTAGCGGCTCGGTGGGGGTCTGGGGCGGCTTACCGGGGCTCCGGCGAGGGTCGGCGAGGTGGGCAAACGAACAAGTCGAGGACGGCGGTTCTCTTGGTACCGGCGGCATCCCGAGAGGTGGCCTTGATTAACGGCCCCCTTCTTCTCCCTCCGCGGCAGACACCGGTGAAATTCCGGCGCTGCGGACGGCGGCTTGCTCTGGTGGGGCTCTAGGAGTGTTCTGAGAGGGAGGGGATGAGAGTGGTGTGAGGAAACGGTGCTGGGGAGGCCTCTATTTATAGGCTCAGCGAAGCAGCAAAGGAGCATGGGCGGTGCTCGTCGGTGACGACGGCACATCGAGCTAGAGATGTGGGCGGTGGGCTAGGACGGTGGGTGGTGCCCTGGCGAGTGTCACGGAGGTGCGTGCATAGTAAAATGTGTCCGGGGGAGGTGAATGGCGCAGCGCGCACGATGTCTCTGCCGACGGCGAGTTTCGCGGCGGCCGGCGACTACGGGGCATGGTCGGGGAAACATGCATGTCCGTTAGCTTCCTAGGACGGTGGTGATCGTGCAGGTGGGCGGCTGAAGCGAGGCAGGGTCTGGTCGAGCGGGGACCGTGCGCGCTCTGCTGGCAGCGTCGACATGGCAGACAGGCTCCAGGCGCGGTGGTCCTGGCTGCTCCTGGCGCTGTCTGCGGGCTAGGGCTGGCTGGGCGGTGGAGGTGGACCACAGGCGATGCGCTGGACATGGTGGGCAAAGCTAGCGGCGACTGTGGTGCGCTGTCGCCGGTGAGGGTGCCCAATGGTGCTCGGCCTTAATGGCCATGACCATTTGGTCATGTGCATAGTGGGTGGCTGGGCTAGAAAAGGGTAGGGGGTGCACTGGGGTGACTTTGGTTGCAAAATGGGAGACCACATTGGTCCAAACACTGCTCATAATAGTGCTTTTGGTTTTTGTTTGAATTTTGCCCACAAGGTGTTTGTAGAAATGGCCGAAAGAATTCAAGTTTTGAATTTTGAGATGATTTTTGGTGGAGTTGTTAGTCACATGCATAAGCATCTGTGGTTGCTTGGGATTTGAAAATGGAGTTCATTTGAGTGGTTTTTTAATAAGTGTGATCTTGATACCTACACTAGATTCAATTTTCAAATGCCATTTAAATTGAGGGTTTGAAAGTTTTTGGTAGATCACAAAGTGGGCCTTGGTACATCACTACTTGTACTAGCAATGGGTGCAAAGATCCACATTTGTTTCTATTAAGAATTGAGTTCTAGGAATAGCCAAAGTAGGCTTGGTAGTTAAAATGGCATAAATGACCATTTCCTTCTTTTATTCATTTTGATTTGTTTTTCTTTCGGATTTGTTTGGGAATAATCTAGATGATGTTTAATTCACCTTAGAATAATTTTACAATCAATGGATCACTTAAACATGGCAATTCAAAATAACTCCTATTTTAAATGCACACATGCGAATGCTTTAATATTTTCAAATGGAAAAGTTTTTGTTAACCCTAATTTTGATGATTTGGATCTTGATCACTTGGATTAGAGTTTTGGGATGTTACAGCCGCCGGCGAGGAGCGCCCCATCCCCGTACAGACCCCCGTGCCCGTCCCCGCATCCGCCGTAGCCGCCGGCGAGGAGGCCCCCGCCTGTCTCGAACAGATACCGCTCGGCTAGGTCCCCTACGAGGAGGTAGTCTACATAAGGCCGGAGAACCCCTACGCACTAGCATCGCCGACCCATGGTTGGAGGTAACCAGGGTTTTCTCCCCTTCCCTTGTTCTTCCCCCGTTCCCATCGTTGGATGCTAGATCGTATGTTATTAGGGCTCGAGTGCTTGTATTTTTACAGTAGCTAATCCTCTTGTGTTAGATCTCGATTTTCGTTGAATCCCCCTATTCGTAGTTGGGATCAGTATTCGATTTGGTTTGAGATTTGGGGAATAATCGGGAGATCTCATTCGGTTAATTTATGCAAAAAATCAATCCCGATAATCGAAGTATCTCAATCATGTCCTTATTTCACTCTACAATTTTTTCCCAACAGGAGGATAACAGCGACCTCCATAGTGACGACGAGTCCAAAGACACCAAGACTCGTCATGTGCTGAGGAGGCTAAAGTCCGGCCAGTACAACAACTTCTTCGCTAGTGACATGTACAGGTGCCCCTTCTGCCCCACCAGGAGGAGCCGCGCCACGGACTTCAACTCCCTCCTGAAGCATGCCGAGGACGTGAGGACCTGCGGCGAGTCTGTGAACGTCCACAGCTTCATGGCCAAGCACCAGGCGCTCGGTCTTCACCTCCGCAACCTCTAGAAGGTGGCTATCGAGGAGGGTCGCATGCCCCCGATCAGACCCAAGGCGCCCAAGGTCAAGGGGTGATGTCTACGCACTTCTATTCTTGTAGACAGTTGTTGGGCCTCCAAGTGCAGAGGTTTGTAGAACAACATCAATTTTTCCCTTAAGTGGATTACCCAAGGTTTTTCGAACTCAGGTAGGAAGTGGTCAAAGGTATCCCCTCTCAAGCAACCCTGCAATCAAGATTCAAGAAGTCTCTTGTGTCCCCAACACGCCCAATACACTTGTCAGGTGTATAGGTGCACTAGTTCAGCGAAGAGATAGTGAAATACAAGTGGTATGGATGATTATAAGTGGTAACGGTGCTAGAAAATAGCTTGATGGCGTGGAAGAGACTAAATGCAAACTGAAATAAAGATGGAAGCAAGCAAACATGTAACAGATCTAGTAGCAAACGATGTTTCAATGTTTAGAAACAAGGCCTAGGGATCATACTTTCACTAGTGAACACTCTCATATAAATATCTTCTATTTGTGATACTACTCTTAACTACTCTTCGGTTGGACACTCTAATCCATGATAGGGCTATAACAGCACTCCTCAAAGTCCACTTTCCGCATCTAGATAACCCCACACTATCACCTTGAGCACTAGATGGTTCCAACAAACACCACAATTTCATAGAGACATCCAACTCAAAATATAACTCATAATAAGTATTTGCAATCTCTAGCCTAAGTGCCACCATGGTGTGCACACTGTCAACTTCACACACATGGGGAGAGCAGAGATCTATTAAAGCACTTGAGTAGCAAGGTAGATCTATAGATTACAAGCTCATGATCACAATATGATCATGCATAGAGAGAGATGAACACATAGCTACCGGTAGAACCCTTAGCCTCGAGGAAGAACTACTCCCTCTTCATCATGGGAATCAGCAATGGCAATGGAGATGGTGGTGGTGATCGATGGAGATGGCTCTGGGGGCACTTCCCCTTCCCAGAAGGGTACCGGAACAGAGACTTTCTGTCCCCCGAATCTCCCCTTTGGTGGCGGCGGTGCTGTGGAACTTTTCGTGGCTAGAGGCTTGACGATTTAGGGTTTTTGCATCTGGAGGCATCTTATAGGTGAAGAGGCAAGGTCGGTGGGTGGCCAGGGGGCCCACACCACCTGGTGGCGCGGCCAGGGATGACCCGCGCCACCACATGGTGTGGCCGCCCTGTGGCCCCTCTCCATCTCGTCTTCTGGCTGCGTGAGCCTTCCGGTAAAATATCGACTTTGGCTTTTATCCGGTCCAATTCCGAGAATATTCATTTTTTTGACTTTCCTGGAACCAAAAACAGCAAAAAACAAGAAACTGGCACTATGGCATCTTGTTAATAGGTTAGTCTAAGAAAGTCTATGAAAAGTACTCCAAAGTTGGAACAAAACAGAAGAAAGTAGATAAAATCAAACATGGAACATCAAAAAATATAGATATATTTGCAATGTATCAACATCCCAAAGCTTAACTCCTGCTCGTCCTCGAGTAGGTAAGTGATAAAAAGAAAGAATAATTTTTGAGGTGACATGCACCATCACAAACTTGATAAAAGTATTTGTAAAACATTCTGAGCTAGGATCATAGTACTTCAATCATAACATGAAATACAAAGTTCTAGCAATAAGGCAAAGAAACTATGTTGCAACATGAAAAGGCACAAACAAAAGATTAATGAATAACAATGCTTTGGAAGACGTTTGTTTGTTTCACATAAAGAAAACATAGAATAGTGGTATTCAGCTTGTCTCTCATAGAGTATCAAACATAAATGCATAGGACACCTTCAAAGTTCATAAGAGTGACTAGATGCAAATAGTTTAAAACAAGCAATATCAAAGTTATGCACCAATCAACAAGTCTTGGGACAATGCACATAGAACTAAGAATGGCCACTATGCTCGCAAAGTAGGTGCATAAAGGTAGAAGGTGGAGACTCAACATAAAAGTAAAAGAAAGGCCTTCATAGAAGGAAGTAGGGATTCAAGTCTCATAAAGAGCTTCCAAAAATTATGGTACTTTTTAGCTTTCAGCTCTCATTGCCCCTATCATAAGCATCTTGAAGCGATTAAGGTTAAAGTGAACAAACTATGGTGTATATTCTTGAGGAAGTATAAGTTGGAAATCCCATGTCCCTTGAATACGAGGGCCGCTCCTCATGCTACTGAAGTTTAGTTACCAGTAAGTTCTTGTCATCGTAAGTACATGTGTATCATAGAGAACCGCCAACGGGGTACCCCTTGCCCGATGATATGGAAGAATCCCCATATCAAAATGACAAGGCAAGCAGACAACGCGCATCTCATCAATCTTCTTATTTACCATGGGAATATGGTGCTTTTTTCTCTCTTTCCTCTTTTCATATATCTCTTTTTTTTCTCTTTTTTTCTCAATATCTGACTCTTTTTTTATAAGAAGAATGCTTCATAGACAGTTCATTATGGTTACACTGCAGGTTTCCACCATGACAACATGGATTAGACCAGCGGCCAGGCGTTTCTCTAACACATATACATAACTCCATGGACTTACAAGCTCCCCTTTCATTTCACACCAACGACATCCATAGACAAAAGAGCATGCTATCAACTAGGTACAAAGTACAAGTGCAATGTTGAAAGCGTTCCCCATGACAACATGGTTCTGCTAATCCCCAACAAATAAGTGCAAGCATATACAACATAGACGACACAATGGTTCAAGTTTATTAAGGGCAAGCAAAGTAAAGTGTGCCATCAAGTTCGTGAGAGCTTTAATCACTAGTTTTCTCATAACAAGTTTAATTCGGAAGGTAGATAAAAACATAAATATACTTGGAATAGCATATCCTAATAGGTAAGTATGGTGGAATCTTTGGCATAACTTGGTTTTAGGAGTTGGATGCATGAGTGGAACTCATACTTGGTTATGGAGGCTAGCAAAAGACTGGGAGCGACCAACTAAGAGAGCAATAATGGCCATAATCATGCAGAGCGACAAAACATCATAAATTAAAGCATAAAGTGATAGAACAAGTTGAAAACTAAAGGATCACAAAGTCTATGGTGACTTGGGATAGTCATAACATGGTGTGAGCATGTGCCAAGTCAACCCAAATAAAGCATCAAAGGAGAATACCACAATACTATGCTTTAATATGCTAAAACAATGCATGATTCTTCAAAGGCACATTAAGCAATCTCAATTGTTTATAACAAGTCATGCTACAACAATGAATACTAAGCATAAAGCCAAAACAATATCAATCATGGCATAACAAAGCATAGGTCACAGTAAAAAACAAGCTCTCTTTACCACTTAAGCATGAACTTTTCCTACTCTTTTCCAATCCAAACCAAACTATTTGAAAACCAATGCATGAAAGAGGGGGTCCAACCAATTTATTCAGAAAACTAAGAAAACCAAGAAAACAAAAACCAAAACGAAAAACGAAAAAGAAGACGGTCCAAGAACAACACAACTATGCATGAAACAATAAAAATGAAGGGTTTGGAAGAAACTTGGGATTTTTATTGATGAAGAAGGGGATGCCTTAGGAATCCCCAAGCTTTGACGCTTGTACCTCTTGAAAATTTCTTGAGGTGACACGGGGTGGCATCCCCAAACTTGAGCTTTAGTCCATCCTTCATCTCATTACATCATTCTCTCCATACACCTGAAATTTTTCCTTCATACAAAACTTCACACAATCTTTATTAGCAACATTAGTGCACTCAAGATAATAGGCCTTTAGGTTCAGTTCCAACACCAATAAAACTTCCATTAAAACACAAGCTACTGTAGCACTTCCCTCAAAAAGCTCAATTCCCCAAAAGAACTCAAAAAGGAACCAACAAGAAGCAAATGCAAATAATGGCAGAAATCTGTCAAAACAGACCAGCAGGTAAAGACAATTTTTTTCGAAGACCTTATGTTGCTCAAATCAAAAAGTATTGAACTAACAAAAGTTATATAACAACCCAGGGAAGAATCAAAAAAATTCACACCTCAAAAGGACGTACAGAGATTTTACACGAATTTGTACGGTGAAAAACAGAAATCTGTTTCGGGACAACAACTTTCCCAAGCATTACTTCTCTCTCATTAGAGGTTACTCTTGGCACAAAAACCACACAAAAAATGATAAGGAGAGGTTATTACTAAAGTAATAACTTCCAAGACTCGTCTAAAACTTTTGGGTTATCTTCGAATGAGTACTTTTCTTTAACGCCTTTAAGTTAGGCATGATAGTTTGAGAAGATGCTCACATAGGAAATATGAATTGAAGTAAAAGAGAGAATCAAGAGGCAAATTCAAAACACATTTAATTCTAACCCACTTCCTATGCATAGGAATATTGTAAAGAAACAAGTCATGAAAGCACAAAGCAATAAGCATAGGAAAGCAGAACAGTTGCAATTTCAAAAGTTTCAACATAAAGAGGGAAAACTTAATATTGTTGATATACATAAAACCATGTTTCCCTCTCTCATAATAACTTTCAGTAGAATCATGAATAAAATTAATAATATAACTATCACATAAAACATTCTTATCATGAGCCACATGCATAAAATAATTAATACTCTCCACATAAGCATAGTCATTCTTACTAATTGTAGTGGGAGCAAATTCAACAAAATAGCTATCATTATTATTCTCATCACCATAATCATAAAATATAGGAGACATATTGTATTCATTAATTTTCTCCTCAATAGTAGGTGGACTGAAAATATCATATTCATCATTGTAATCATCATATATTGGAGGTTTTGTATCATCCTAAGCAATAGAATAGCTATCTTCCAAAGCTGGGGAACTAAAATGATCATTTTCATAAAAACTAGATTCCCCAAGCTTAGACTTTTCCATAGCATTAGCAATAATGGTGTTCAAAGAAGTCATACTAATAACATTGCTATTAGCATGCAAATAAAGTTCCATAGGTTTTTAAATTTTCTCTTCAAACACTTCATGTTCTAACTCAAGATAAATATTATAAAGCTCTCTAATTTTGTTGTTGTTTTCCATTAAGCCTAACTAGTGAAAACAAGAAACAAAAACACAAAATTGCAGAATCTAAAGGAAATAACTTCGAGCACTCACACCAGAGGATGTGAGTACCTTTTACCTTACCTCCCCGGCAACGACACTAGAAAATAGCTTGATGTCTACGCACTTCTATTCTTGTAGACAGTTGTTGGGCCTCTAAGTGCAGAGGTTTGTAAAACAGCAGCAAGTTTTCCCTTAAGTGGATTACCCAAGGTTTATCGAACTCAGGGAGGAAGTGGTCAAAGGTATCCCCTCTCAAGCAACACTGCAATCAAGATGCAAGAAGTCCCTTGTGTCCCCAACATACCCAATACACTTGTTGTGTATATGTGCACTAGTTCGGCGAAGAGATAGTGAAATACAAGTGGTATGGATGATTATAAGTGGCAACGGTGCTAGAAAATAGCTTGATGGCGTGGAAGAGACTAAAGGCAAACTGAAATAAAGATGGAAGCAAGCAAACATGTAACAGATCTAGTAGCAAACGGTGTTTCAATGTTTAGAAACAAGGCCTAGGGATCATATTTTCACTAGTGAACACTCTCATATAAATATCTTCTCTTTATGATACTACTCTTAACTACTCTCCGGTTGGACACTCTAATCCATGGTAGGGCTATAACAGCACTCCTCAAAGTCCGCTTTCCTCATCTAGATAACCCCACACTATCACCTGGAGCACTAGATGGTTCCAACAAACACCACAATTTCATAGAGACATCCAACTCCAAATATAACTCATAACAAGTATTTTTAATCTCTAGCCTAAGTGCCACCATGGTGTGCACACTGTCAACTTCACACACATGGGGAGAGCAGAGATCTATTAAAGCACTTGAGTAGCAAGGTAGATCTATAGATTACAAGCTCATGATCACAATATGATCATGCATAGAGAGAGAGATGTACACATAGCTACCGGTAGAACCCTTAGCCTCGAGGAACAACTACTCCCTCCTCATCATGGGAATCAGCAATGGCGATGGAAATGGTGGTGGAGATCGATGGAGATGGCTCCGGTGGCACTTCCCCGTCCCGGCAGGGTGCCGGAACAGAGACTTTCTGTCCCCCGAATCTTCCCTTTGGTGGCGGTGGCGCCGCGGAACTTTTTGTGGCTGGAGGCTTGACGATTTAGCGTTTTTGCATCGGGAGGCATCTTATAGGCAAAGAGGCGAGGTCGATGGGCGGCCAGGGGGCCCACACCACCTGGTGGCATGGCTAGGGATGACCCGTGCCACCACATGGTGTGGTCGCCCTGTGGCCCCTCTCTGTCTCGTCTTTTGGCTCCGTGAGTCTTCCGGTAAAATATCGACTTTGGCTTTTGTCCGATCCATTTCCGAGAATATTCATTTTCTGACTTTCCTGGAACAAAAACAGCAGAAAATAGGCAACTGGCACTATGGCATCTTGTTAATAGGTTATTCAAGAAAGTCTATGAAAATTACTCCAAAGTTGGAACAAAACATAAGAAAGTTGATAAAATCAAACATGAAACATCACAAATTATAGATACATTTGCAATGTATCAAGGGGCTGGGCAGCAAGAAGTGGAGGAGGCGCCAGAGGGAGGGGGCGGATGCCCTCCTGGCAGAGGCCACGAGGGGCCACTGATCAGGTGCTACTGCTGCTGCTGCTATAAAGCAGCTTCTTTTGTCTTGTCTGTGTTGAACCTGTCAGTTGCTGCTGCTGAGCAGCCTAATTGTCGAACCTCGTTAAGTACCATACTATATAACCTATATTAGCTGCTTTATCTACATCTGCTTTGTTTACTGAATTTATTTATGGTGCTGGTTTGTTTTGCTAATCTAGATTTGCTACCAGATTGGGGAAAAATAAGGGCAAAAGGAATAATGAATTAAGAGAGAAGCTCCTCTAGATTCCCTACCTTTTTGGGCAAAAAAACACAACTGTTAGCGAGAGAGGGGAAAATGCGCTCTTAAAAAGGCCAAATAACAAAAAAACTTCCAATTTAGGCGTCAGGGTGCACGTAATGGCCAAGCCTTTGACCAGACGGCACCGCCCTCCGAGCACATGTGAGGGCTTTGGAATATCGGGAGGGCAAAAGTGAGGACAAACGAGACATAATCTTGCTATAGCTAAATCTGACAAAAGATGAATTTGGTTTTACCATGCAATTTGGCTAGAGCTCCACAATGTAGATATTCTAAATCCCTAAACTATGTGGTGCGTTGAAACCTAATGCTTTTCCACCAACACGTGTGTTGCAAAGTTGCTTGATCGTGCATGCTTACACACATGGCCTATAGAGAAACTTATAGAAGCATGGGCAAACGAGCTTCATTTTGGCAAATTCTCGACAAGCTTTGCACAATCGGCAGGCCTGATCGGCTGGGCGGCTGCCTCGGGGTGCAGGGATGCTAGGTCCATGTCTATGCTTACACGTCTTAAATTTGTTAGGAATAATAGCTGTACACTTCCTTCTGTCCTGTCATTGAAGGGAATATGCCCGAGAGGCAATAATAAAGTGGTTATTATCTTATTCCATGTTTATGATAAATGTTTATTTTGCATGCTATAATTGTATTAATTGGAAACGTTAATACATATGAGTTTAATAAACAAAATACAAAGTTCCTAGTAATGCCTCTCATATAAACTAGATCGTTGATTAACAAGATGATTAAGGTTTCCTGATCATGGACATTGGATGTTGATAATAACGAGGTCACAACATTGGTGGAATGATGTGATGAACATTCATCCGAAGTATGGCATTACGATCAGAGTCATTATGTTTATATTGCTATAACATCATACGAAGTAATCTTAGTCCTTAGACCATGAGATCATGTTAATTACTAACACCGAAAGAGTATCTTGATAACATCAAACGTCACACCGTAACATGGTGACTATAAAGGTGGGTTCAGTGCTACGAAGGTGTTATGTTGATGCTCATGGATCAAGAGTGGGATTTGTCCATCCTGATGACGGATAGATATACTCTGGGACCTCTCGGTGATATCACATTGAAATACCTTGCAAGCAAGTGATGTGATCACTAGAATGTTATATCATAGGAACGAGAAAAGAGTGCATGTCAGTAATGAGATCAAACTAGGTATTTGGATGCCGATGATCGAATCTCGGACATGTAATATACCGTGAGACAAAGGGATTAAGTTACTAGCGTTAAAGGTTCACACGATCACAAGTGTCATCGTTGAATGTGTGGGAGTCAGTACAGATCTCTAGGTCCTGCTGTTGATTATTGATCAGAGAGGGGTCTCGATCATGTCTGCATTATTCGCGAATCGTAGGGTGACACACTTAAGGGATACTGACACCATTTAGGAGCAAATATGTTTCAGATAAAGATTAAGAAAGTGCTGGAATCATTTCGATGGAAACCGAAATTGTTTCGGGTGAAATTGCTGAAACTGGTTCTACATGTGATATTGAAATGTTGCAGGGGGTTTTATGTGAATGTTTGTTAATTAATGTAATTAACAAAATTCTGAATAAAATAGTTTTATTTAATGTGAGCTTGCATTAAATTTGGTGGAAATTTAATGCATGTGTGAGTGCAATTTTGAGTGGAGGCTTTTTATGGGAGTGGGAGCTCCACCCACATGAATGTGGAAGAGGTGGGGGCACCACCATGGCTGCCACGCCATGTCCCTTGGGTTCCCCCTATCCCCTATAAAATGCCCCCTCTCCTCCTCACAACACACACTTCCTCGTGAAGGATCTCTCTCCCCCTCTAATTATTCCCCATGGTCTCGGATTAGCGAGATATATGTTCCCGGTGGCTTTATCTGGAAAGGAGTTGCTACTTCCGCTACTTTGCTGGAGCGAGGGATGGAGGTTGTCGGGGTACCGGACGTGTGTGCGATCACGGATGCACCGCTGCTTTGCGGTGCTGGACTTGCTGGAGCTGGATCTGATGGACGTGCTGGAGCCAGACCTGCTGGACTTCATCACGATCTTGAGATCGGCAAGTGTACGACAACATCATCCACAAGTTCCAACTCGTTAACAAAGCTTTGTTATCTTCAAGGGTAAGTTCTCTATGGATGTGTATCCACCCGTTGCTTGTATCTAGTAGATAGATCTTGGCGTATAGTTCCCATCGTAGGATTTTTTTTTGTTTTCTATGCTGCGAACCCAACAATGGTATCAGATCCTGATCTATGCGTAGGTGCTTTGCAAGGGTAGTGATGATAATGTTATTGTTTCTTTCATGTATTTTGGATATTGGTGGCATAGTGGGATGAAGCGGCCCCGACCAACCCTACATGTCATCGCACATGAGACCGGTTCCACGACTGACATGCAACTAGTTTTGCATAAGTGGCTGGCGGGTGTCTGTCTCTCCTACTATAGTCAATATATGATTTACAACGAGTTGCTAATAACTTAGTTATCATCGTTGTGGTTCCATGTTTGTAGGTAAGACCGGTTCTATCTTTGAAAGCCCTAAGCCACGTAAAACTTGCAATGGATAAATTAGAGGCGTCTAGTTTAGATCGTTGCTGGGCTAGTGCCATGATATGGTAATGTTGTAAGTAGGTGTATGGTAGATACTCTTACAACACACTTAACGTGTAAGTTCCATAGACCTTGGCCTTACACACAAAGGAATGATAGAGATCATACCACGATGCATATGATGGTGATCAAATGCATGGACCATATCATCTCACTTTACACATTAGATGTTAGCATCTTATATTGCTAGTTTGGCGCTTTTAGTAGCATTATAAGATGATCCCTCATTTAAATATCAAGATAAAATGTGTTCTTCCTTAAGTATGCACCATTCTATGGATCGTGTTTCGAGACATCACGTGATGATCGGGTGTACTCGACTCTACGCTTTCATGCAATGGGTGTAAGACAGTTTTACACACGCGAGTACTAAGGTTCTTACTTGGCGAGCCTAGCATGTACAGACATCGCCTCGGAACACGGACCGACAGGTTAAGCATGAGTCATATAGTTGATATGATGCCCATATAGATGCTCGCCTTTGAAGCTACACCGACTCACGTGATGATCGGACTTGGTGTAGTGGATTTGGTTCATGTAATCACCAAAAAGGCACGAGGGATGTCGTTTTTGAGTGGGAGTTCATTTCTAATTTGGATTAGTCGAACTCAATTTGTCATAAACAAAATCGAAGTGAATTTGCATAATTTGTTGTAGTCATTGGTATCTGTTCACTACATTTTGCTTAGTTTTAATTGAGATAATAGAAGTATAGAATTCTGGATATTTACTTTACGAGCTGGTATCGTATTCTTTTGAATGTCAATTTAAAGTTTAGAAGTCCTATTGCAAACTTTCAGCAAACTCTATTTACTCCATGAAGTTTAATAAGTAGTATTAAATCAAGAGTAAGAATTCCAATGTTATTATCTAAAGTATCATGTTTGTCTCCATGATTATTGATATTCAAAAGTTGTTTTTAATATCAAGATTATCTAGGAGCTGAAAATTTGTTTTAGAAACCATCATGTGTGGAAGATATTGTGATATATGAAACAATGTTTTTGGTTGCATTATGATAGAGTATAATTTAGCAAAATACATGTTCTCATATTGTATGAGAATTTGTGAAGGATGGAGATATCTCCAAAAATACATTCTCATATTATACTCGCGATTCTTCCTTATAGGCTATAGTAGCCTGATCATGAAAGTTGTCATGATAAGGATGAATAAAAGATGTAAGTAAAATGTTTACTACACTAATAGATTACTAAAGAATGTATTTTTGAAAGAACACCAAACATTTGAGGATGGTGATCCACTTCAAAGTGCAAGTCCAAAGGTATTAGTATTTGACTATATACACTTTGTACTATGTGTCATGCGAATGACACCACTATTAATGTTGATAGATTCTTTTAAAAGAAAAGGAATTGTTGAAAGAGAATCTATAAAATATTTGGCAGAAAATAATAGGTTGGAGATGTCCAACTTAGGTATATAGAAGATATACATGTTATGGCTGTATTCCTTGCTTGTTAAACAATGTGATTTTGAGGTACTAGATACCGGTATTGGATACCGAATTGGTTGGTGTGAAGTGTCATACAGAACAACACAATTCATGAACTGCAACGACCTAAGTAACTGGCAAGAGAATAAGTGATGATGTTCATCGAAAACAAATAAAGTGTTATCGTGTTTTTGTTGTCGTCAAACCTAGCCTTCGAGATTTGTTTTAGTAATTGTTATTTTGTTCCGGTATTACGAGAACAATAGTTGTTCAAATAATTACCGTATTCCATAAAGGATGGATGAACTTTTACAAGTCTAGTTGGAGAAATCACATCCATAAATATTATTGCTAAAATGTCGTAAGACAAATGATTGGAAGATCACTTATGAAGTGACATCGCTGTTTGAATTATATTGGAAAGTAAACATGAAGAAACTCCATGATGATGGATATTTGGAGTCTTTTTTATTTTGATTAATTGACGCTTGTGAATGTTTCCTCGAGATAATTGAAACTCCGTCCATAGGCCAAAGAGGAACGAATGACTAACTTATTGGATATTATGCATGTTGATGTATATAGTCCATTATGTGTAGCCATATGCGATGGATCTTTTTGCTTGATACATTGCAAATGTATCTATAATTTTTGATGTTCCATGCTTGGTTTTATCCACTTTCTTGTGTTTTGTTCCAACTTTGGAGTACTTTTCATATGATTTCTTGGACTAACCTATTAACAAGAGCCACAATGCCAGCTGCCTGTTTTCTGCTGTTTTTGGTTCCAGGAAAGTCAGAAAATGAATATTCTCGGAATTGGACGGGACCAAAGCCAAAGTGCCTATTTTTCCGGAAGTCATCAAGTGCCAGAATATGAGACGGAGAAGGGCCAAGGGGCCACCACACCAACTGGCCGCATGACCCAGCCTGGCCCGCGCCAGGGGGTGGTGTGGCCGCTCCCAACACCCCCTCGGCCTCCCCTTCCGCCTATAAGATGCCCTCGAGACGAAAACCCTAAGTACCCGATCAGAAATCCACGAAAGAGTCTGTAGCCGCCGTCATCTCCATCACTAGATCGGGAGGGATCTGAAGCTCTTCCCGGCACCCTGCCGGAGAGGGGAATTCACCCTAGACGCCTTCTTCATCACCATGCAAGCCTCCGGTGTGATGCGTGAGTAGTTCATCCTTGGACTACGGATCCATGTTGTAGCTAGATGGCTGGTTCTCCTCCTTTGTGCTTTCATGTCTAGACCTTGTGAGCTCCGTTCATGATCAAGATCATCTATTTGTAATTCTGCAAGTTGTGTTTGCGGGGATCCGATGGATATTGAGATGCTATTTCAGATTGATTATTGATTCTATCATGTCTTTGTTATTTGTGGTCTTGCATGCTTTCCGTTGTTAGTAGCTATCTTGGCCTAGTAGATGCTAGCAACTCCAAGAGTTAGTATTTATGCTCTATAGTGGGTTCATGCCTCTGGTAATCTAGGGAAGTGACAGAAATCTCTAAGGTACTAGATGTGCTGTTGCTACTAGGAGAAAACAACAATCCTTTGTTCATAGAACAATCGTATTGTTTACTTTACACGCAGTTCGTAAAGCAATAATCCGTTGCTTGCAACTTAATACTAGAGGGGGTTCGGATGATAACCTGAAGGTGGATTATTAGTCATAGATGCAGTTGGATGGCGGTCTATGTATAATGTTGTAATGCCCAATCAAGTCTCAAAGGAGTCAAGATGATTAGTATATGCATGTATTACTTTCTCGATGTTTGTCAATTGGCTCGCTGTAATTTGTTCACCTGGCATGTTATCTATCTTAAGGGGAGCCACCTCTAGTGAACTATGGATCCCGGTCGTTTTCTTTATATACAATCTACAATCTTTTACTACTTTGTGTTTACTTTCTGCAAACTTTTACTTCCTTCTATTTGATACATTTAATCCTTTGTTTTCAGCAAAACACGGTGAGATTGACAACCTCATCGCAAGTTGGGACCGAGTTCTATGGTTGTGTTGTGCAGGTCTCCACGTTGCTACTAGCACCGGTAGTCCACCCTGCCAAATCTCAGCTAGTAACACCTTTGGGGTGTTTCCTTGCTCCTACTGGTTCGATTAAACCTTGGTTTCATAACTGAGGGAAACTTGCTTCTGTGCTCATCATACCTTCCTCTTAGGGTTCCCAACAAGCTCTACATCAACCACGCACCAGCACTTTTCTGGGCGCCATACTTAGAGCCATCAAGCATTTTTCTGGCGCTGTTGCCGGGGAGTTAAGGACATCTTCACAAGGGGAGTCCCTCAGAACCAATCTCTTTACTTTGTTGTTTTTATTTTGCTTAGTTTTCTTTTTGCTTTGTTTGCTTGTTTTGTTATTCAAAAAACACAAAAAATTTAGTTCCTATCTTGAGTTGCCCCTATGTCTAGCCTTGCTCCAATCACTATGTCACCCGAGGAAATGATTTCACTTTTAAACAAGTAATTGAGGAAGTTTTAAGGAAGCATGGTCTAGAATCTCTGATCTACATGAAAAAACTGAGCCTAAAATGACTCAAAGCTTGTTCCTTAGCAGTTTTTACCTTGGGATTGCTCTTTGCTATAGATATGCTCTATATGCTTTTGTGGGAGGAGATTTCCTCCAATGTAATGAGGATGATGCTACTAATGCTATAAAGAAATTGATCCTCACTTACAACATGCCTAGCCAAACTGATATTTCTTTTGCAAAAATATTTGCTAGGTTGAAACACTCTAGAGACTAGCACTACTAGCTTAGAAAATTGCTATAATATGCTTAGGGAGCATCACAATTATGTTCTAATAAACTCTGAACCATCAAAGTGGTTCCCTACAGTAAAGATTGAGATGAACACTAAAACTTTTCAAGCTCGCCGTGATATCATGTCTGAATTTTGCCTCATGTCCAAAGATATTTATAAATCTCTGAATACTTGGGGGCTCACTGAAGGAGGAAAAGAAATATTTCTTGCTAATAATACGACCATATTACCTCTTGGAATAGCTGAAGGAGTGTTTACAAAGATCCTTGGGAAAACGATTTCTATTGATTATCTTGTTATTGAATATGCAGGAAAAGGACAAATTACACTTGGAAGGTCCCTATTAGAACTCCTTGGAGCAATAATAGATGTGGGAAAGGGGACCATGCACCTATCTTCTCCACCAAACAATCATATTTTTCCCAAGGTTAAGAATAAAAGTAAGAGAGGTAAGGGCAAGAAATTTGGTCTTAATGCTTCTTCATTTGAGAACACTTGATTCTTTCTTGCTTCTTATGCCTAACTTAAAGGCGTTAAAGAAAAGTACTTATTGGGAGATAAACCAAAAGTTTTAGATAAGTCTTTAAAGTTATTACCTCTGTAATAACCTCTTATTATACTTTTTATTTTCTTTTTGTGGCAAGAGTAACCTCTAATGAGAGATAAGTAATGATTGGGAAAGTTGCTGTCCCGAAACAGATTTCTGTGCTTCACCATAAAAATTCTTATAAAATCTCTGAACATATTTTTGAGGCGTGAATTTTTGTGATTCTGCCCCAGGTTCTTATCTAACTTTCGTTAGATCAACACTTTTTGATTTGAGAAACAGAAGGTCTTCAAAAAAATTCGTCTTTACCTTCTGGTCTGTTTTGACAGATTTCTGTCATTTTCTGCATTTGCTTCTTGTTTGTTCCTCTTGAGTTCTTTTGGGGAATTGAGATTTTTGAGGGAAGTGCTACAGTAGCTAGTGTTCTAATGGAAGTTTATTTGGTGTTAGAACTGAACCTTAAGACTTATTTATCTTGAGTGCACTAATGTTGCTAATAAAGATTGTGTGAAGTTTTGTATGAAGGAAAATTTTCAGGTGTTTGGAAGGAATGAGTAATGAGATGAAGGATGGACTAAAGCTCAAGCTTGGGGATGCCACGCGTGTCACCCCAAGAAATATCGAAGAAGTACAAGCGTCAAATCTTGGGGATGCCCAAGGCATCCCCTCCTTCATCAATAAAAATCCCAGGTTTCTTCCAAACGCTTCATTTTTATTGTTTCATGCACAGTTGTGTTGTTCTTGGAGCATCTTCCTTTTCGTTTTTGTTTTGGTTTTTAGTTTGCTTGGTTTGCTTAGTTTTCTGAATAAATTGGTTGGACCCCCTTTTTCATACATTGGTTTGCAAATAGTTTGGTTTGGTTTGGAAAAAGAGTAGGAAAGTTCATGCTTATGTGGTAAAAAGAGCTTGTTTTTGACTATGGCCTATGCTTTGTCATGCCATGCTTGATATTATTTTGGCTTTATGCTTAGTATTCTTTGCTGTAGCATGACTTGTTATAAACAATTGAGATTGCTTAATGTGCCTTGGATGAATCATGCGTTGTTTTAGCATATTAAAGCATAGTATAGTGGTATTCTCCTTTGATGCTTTATTTGGGTTGACTTGGCACATGCTCACACCATGTTATGACTATCTCATGTCACCATAGCCTTTATGATCCTTTAGTTTTCAACTTGTAGTATCACTTTATGCTTTGATCAATGATGTTTTGTCGCTCTGCATGATTATGGCCATTATCGCTCTCTTAGTTTGTCGCTCCCAGTCTTTTGCTAGCCTCCACCACCAAGTATGAGTTCCACTCATGCATCCAACTCCCTAAACCAAGTTATTCCAAAGAGTCCACCAGACCTACCTACTAGCTTATGCTATTCCATGTAAATTCATGCTTTTGTTTACCTTCCAAATTAAACTTGTTATGATAAAACTAGTGATTAAAGCTCTCACGAACTTGATGACACACTTTACTTTTTTGCATCTAATAAACTTGAACCAATTGGGTCCTTCTTTGTTGCGTATATGCTTGCGCTTTATAAGCTGAAATTAGCAGAACCATGTTTCATGGGGAACGCTGTCAACATTGCACTTGTACTTTGTACCCCGTTGATATCATGTTCTTTTGCTTACGGATCCCGGCGGTGTGAAATAAATGTGGAACTTGTAAGATCATGGATTTTGTATGTGTGTTAGAGAAACGCCTGGGCCGCTAGCCTAAGCCATTCCTAATCATAGTGGAAACTTGCAGCATCACCATAATGAGCACTCTACGAAGCATCCTCAATAAAAACCTATGCAACTAGCAAATAAAAAGATCACCGAGATGCTCATTGTCTGCTTGCCTTGTCATTTTGATAATGGGAAAGCTCCCGTATCATGTGCAAGGGGTACCTCGTTGGCGGTTCTTAATGATACACATGTACTTACAATGACAAGAGCTTACTCGTGATTGAAGTTGAGTAGCATGAGGATCGGTCTTCGTAAGTAAGGGGCATGAGATTTCGGTTTATAACTTGTCAAGCATATCCTCTTAGTTGTGTCACTTTAACCTTAATCACCTTAAAGATGCTTATGATAGGGGCAATGAGAGCTGAAAGCTATAAGTACCATAATTTTTGGAAGCTCTTTATGAGACTTGAATCCCTACTTCCTTTTACAAAGGCCTTTCTTCCACCATTACATTGAGTCTCCACCTTCTATCTTTATGCACCTACATTGAGAGCATAGTTGCCATTCTTAGTTCTATGTGCATTGTCCCAAGACTAGTTGATTGATGCATAACTTGATATTGCTTGTTTTAAACTATTGTATCTAGTCACTCTTATGAACTTTGAAGGTGTCCTATGCATTTATATTTGCTACTCTATGAGGGACAAACTGAATACTATTATGCTATGTTTTCTTTATGTGAAACAAACAAACGTCTTGCAAAGCATTGTTATTCATGAATCTTTTGTTTGTGCCTTTTCATGTTGCATCATAGTTTCTTTGCTTATTGCTAGAACTTTGTCTTTCATGTTATGATTGAAGTACTATGATCCCATCTTTGAATGTTTTACAAATACTTTGATCAAGTCTTTGATGGTGCATGTCACCTCAAAAATTATTCTTTCTTTTTATCACTTACCTACTCGAGGACGAGCAGGAGTTAAGCTTGGGGATGTTGATACATTGCAAATGTATCTCTAATTTTTGATGTTCCATGCTTGGTTTTATCCACTTTCTTGTGTTTTGTTCCAACTTTGGAGTACTTTTCATATGATTTCTTGGACTAACCTATTAAAAAGAGCCACAATGCCAGCTGCATGTTTTTTGCTATTTTTGGTTCCAGGAAAGTCAGAAAATGAATATTCTCAGAATTGGACGGGACAAAAGCCAAAGTGCCTATTTTTACGGAAGTCATCAAGTGCCAGAATACGAGACGGAGAAGGGCCAAGGGCCACCACACCACCTGACCGCGTGGCCCAACCTGGCCCGCGCCAGGGGGTGGTGTGGCCGCTCCCGGCACCCCCGCAGCCTCCCCTTCCGCCTATAAGATGCCCTCAGGACGAAAACCCTAAGTACCCGATCAAAAATCCACGAAAGAGACTGTAGCCTCCTTCATCTCCATCCCTAGATCGGGAGGGATCTGAAGCTCTTCCCGGCACCCTGCCGGAGAGGGGAATTCACCCTAGAGGCCTTCTTCATCACCATGCAAGACTCCGGTGTGATGCGTGAGTAGTTCATCCTTGGACTACGGATCCATGTAGTAGCTAGATGGCTGGTTCTCCTCCTTTGTGCTTTCATGTCTAGATCTTGTGAGCTCCGTTCATGATCAAGATCATCTATTTGTAATTCTACATGTTGTGTTTGCGGGGATCCGATGGATATTGAGATGCTATTTCAGATTGATTATTGATTCTATCATGTCTTTGTTATTTGTGATCTTGCATGCTTTCCGTTGTTAGTAGCTACCTTGGCCAAGTAGTTAGTATTTATGCTCGATAGTGGGTTCATGCCTCTGGTAATCTGGGGAAGTGACAGAAATCTCTAAGGTACTAGATGTGCTGTTGCTACTAGGGAGAAAACAACAATCCTTTGTTCATAGAACAATCGTATTGGTTACTTTACACGCAGTTCGTAAAGCAATAATCTGTTGCTTGCAACTTAATACTAGAGGGGGTTCGGATGATAACCTGAAGGTGGATTATTAGTCATAGATGAAGTTGGATGGCGGTCTATGTATAATGTTGTAATGCCCAATCAAGTCTCAAAGGAGTCAAGATGATTAGTATATGCATGTATTGCTTTCTCGATGTTTGTCAATTGGCTCGCTGTAATTTGTTCACCTGGCATGTTATCTATCTTAAGGGGAGCCACCTCTAGTGAACTATGGATCCCGGTCGTTTTCTTTATATACAATCTACAATCTTTTACTACTTTGTGTTTACTTTCTGCAAACTTTTACTTCCTTCTATTTGATACATTTAATCCTTTGTTTTCAGCAAAACACGGTGAGATTGACAACCTCATCGCAAGTTGGGACCGAGTTCTATGGTTGTGTTGTGCAGGTCTCCACGTTGCTACTAGCACCGGTAGTGCGCCCTGCCAAAGCTAGTAACACCTTTGGGGTGTTTCCTTGCTCCTACTGGTTCGATTAAACCTTGGTTTCATAACTGAGGGAAACTTGCTACTATTCTCATCATACCTTCCTCTTGGGGTTCCCAACGAGCTCTACATCAACCACGCACCAGCACTTTTCTGGGCGCCATACTCAGAGCCATCATTGCTTCATATGCTTTCTTCAGAAATTTGAGTGAATATATTTATATATTTACTTAATAAGGAAGAAGTATGAAACATTTGAAAATTGTTCAAAGACGTTCAAGATGAAGTGAAAAATCATTGTACCAAGAAAATAAAAGATTTTATGATTTGATGATAAAGGAAGATATTTGAGTTACAGCTTTAACAAAACACCAAAGATTTTAGGAATTGTTCCATGAATTTGCATTTCCTGATAAACCACAGGAGTATGGTATGTTCGAGAGATCAAATCAAACCTTGCTTGACATGGTAAGATCAAAGGTGTCATTTATAAAACTGCCATTATGTTTTAAGGATTAAAGCTTTAGAGACTACCACTTTTACACTGAAAAGAGCACCATCGTGATCCGTTGAAATGACACCATATGAGTTATGGTTTGGGATAAAACCCGAATTGTCTTTTCTTAAATTTTGGTATGTTATGCATAAGTAAAATGTTTACAACCAAAGTCGGATAAGCACGTCTTTGTAGGTTATCCCAAAGAATTTGTTGGGAATTCCTCCATAACACCGAGGACAAAAGAGTTTGTCACTTGGAACGTCAAGTTTCTTGAGAAGGAATTTTTCGTGAAAAGTTAAGTGGGAGGACAATAGAACTTTGATAAGGTTGTTGAACCTTAGCTATATGTGCTAAGTAGCGTAGCACCAGAAAGTGTCCCCGTGGCGGCCACAATGCTCATGGCTCCCATGATTACAAAGGGTGTGATCTTGGAGATTAGAGTTCCTATTGAACCATGTGGGTCGGTAAGAATCAAATAGTAAGATTTGAAACAGAAGTCGTTAATGTTTTGACAATGATGAACCGACTTCATGCAAAGAAGCGGTGATGGGCCCTGACTCCATAAAATGACTAGAAGTCATAGAATCCGTGATAGTATCCATACACGAGAAATCAAGTTTCTGAACTTGGAAGACCCTCCGGACAGGCGTAAAGCCTATCAGTCGTGTTTGGATCTATAAAGAAATAGACATGGATGTTTAACATCTATGAAATAGTCGACATGTCGGAAAGAAGTTTACGGCAATGTTCAAGCAGTTGACTATGACAAGATTTGATCTTTCATAGCGATATTTAGTCTTGATGGATTAATGTAGCAACCACTACATATAATTTGGTATATGGTAGTTGAATAAACAAAACAAGGTTCTTCTAAAAGAATGGTTACCTAGGACGTGTACATGACACGGTCCGAAGGGTTTTGTTAATTCAAAGGGTTCTAAAAGGGCATGCAAACTTCAATAGTTGAAGTGAGCATAGTGGAGTTGGAATCTTCACCATGATGAAAATGTTAAAGGAGTTTAATTTCATCGGAGATGATGAAGATGCTTGCATTTGCAAGAAATTAAGTGGGAGCACCGAGACAAATTTCCAATACATTATGTAGAGTACATATTGTTGATTGGAAATGATGTATCTTTTATTGACACAAGTTAAGAATTTCATTAAAATAGGATTTCGATGAAAGACTTGGGAAAAACCGGAATATTTGGCATCAATGTCTATATGGATAGATTGAGGCGCTAATATGGTTATGCCAGATGTACATATATGAGATATTGAAAGGCTTCAATATGGAAACAACAAGAAAGGTTCTTCCTGCATGGAAAGGATTGTATCAAGATTCAAGTGTTTCAACACTTGGTGAGTAAAATCACATGAAGATTTTGATCGATGATACCGTGATATGTATATATCCAGATATGTCCTATGCTCTAAGTGTTATGAGCACATACCAAAATGATTCATAAGATAATCATTGGACGATAGTAAAGATATTCTTATGAGCTTTGGAAGAACTAAGAATATACCATGTATAAGTGACAAATAGTTAAAGGTAGTTCATTGTAAAGTGTTACATTGATACTAGTTTTGTCACAAGATACAAATTAAATTTATCTCAATTTAGACTATGGGTGGCACAATGTAATGGAAAGGATGTTCCATGATGTATTTGGATGAGTTCCAAAGTTGAGATATTGTGATGGATATGACAACAAAAGGCTAAGTATATGACTACTATAGTAGCAGTAGAGGAGGGCATTTGTGTCAAGTAGTTTGTTATCAAACTAGGTGTGGTTCACAGTGGGATAATACTATGAAGATATATTGTATGACAATACTATCAACATAACCCCAAAATAACTAAAGGTCTCACCAAAGGACTGAATTTATACAATGCTATCTCATTTCAGAAAGAGTGATGCGTAGAGACACAAAGACATGCAAATACACACGGACCTGAAACTGTCAGATTCGGAGATTATGTTAACCACTAGCAAACGCGTATATTCAACACCTAGGTGTTATATATATATATAAGTTTACAAACTAGATTATTGACTCTAGTGCAAGTGGGAGACTCAAGGGAATATGCCCGAGAGGCAATAATAAAGTGGTTATTATCATATTCCATTTTTATGATAAATGTTTATTTTGCATGCTATAATTGTATTAATTGGAAACATTAATACATGTGTGTTTAATAAACAAAATACAAATTTCCTAGTAATGCCTCTCATATAAACTAGCTCGTTGATTAACAAGATGATCAAGGTTTCCTGATCATGGACATTGGATGTTCTTAATAATGAGGTCACAATATTGGTGGAATGATGTGATGAACATTCATCTGAAGTATAGCATTACGATCAGAGTCATTATGTTTATATTGCTATAACATCATACGAAGTAATCTTAGTCATTAGACCATGAGATCATGTTAATTGCTAACATCGGAAGAGTATCTTGATAACATCAAACGTCACACCGTAACAGGGTGACTATAAAGGTGGGTTCAGTGCTACGAAGGTGTTATGTTGAGTGATACATTGCAAATGTATCTATAATTTTTGATGTTCCATGCTTGGATTTATCTACTTTCTTAGGTTTTGTCCATACTTTGGAGTACTTTTCATATGATTTCTTAGACTAACCTATTAACAAGAGCCACAGTGCCAGCTGCCTGTTTTCTGCTGTTTTTGGTTCCAGGAAGTCAAAAAATGAATATTATCGGAATTGGACGGGACAAAAGCCAAAGTTATTATTTTACCGGGGAACACTTGGAGCCAGAATACGAGACGGAGAAGGGCCAGGGGGTGGCCACACCACCTGGTGGCGCGGGCCAGGCCAGGCCGCGCCAGGGGGTGGTGTGGGCCCCTCCGACACCCCCTCGATCTCCTCTCTCACCTATAAGAGCCTCTCGATGCATAAACCCTATGTAGTCAAGCCTCTAGACACGAAAAGTTCCGCAGCACCGCCGCCACCGAAGGGGAGATTCGGGGGACATAAAGTCTCTATTCCGGCACCCTGCCGGGACGGGGAAGTGCCCCCGGAGCCATCTCCATCGATCTCCACCACCATCTCCATCACCATTGCTGATTCCCATGATGAGGAGGGAGTAGTTCTCTCTCGAGGCTAAGGGTTGTACCGGTAGCTATGTGTTCATCTCTCTATCTATGCATGATCTTGTTGTGGTCATGAGCTCGTAATCTATAGATCTACCTTGCTACTCAAGTGCTTTAATAGATCTCTGCTCTCCACATGTGTGTGAAAGTGACAGTGTGCACACCATGGTGGCACTTAGGCTAGAGATTACGAATACTTGTTATGAGTTATATTTGGAGTTGGATGTCTTTATGAAATTGTGGTGTTTGTTGGAACCATCTAGTGCTCAAGGTGACAGTGTGGGGTTTTCTAGATGGGAAAGGCTTACTTTGAGGTGTGCTGTTATAGCCCTACCATGGATTAGAGTGTCCAACCAGAGAGTAGGTAAGAGTAGTATCATAAAGAGAAGATATTTATATGAGAGTGTTCACTAGTGAAAGTATGATCCCTTGGCCTTGTTTCTAAGCATTGAAACACCGTTTGCAACTAGATCTGTTACATGTTTGCTTGTTGCCATCTTTATTTCAGTTTTCCTTTTGTCTCTTCCACGCCATCAAGCTCTTTTCTAGCACCGTTACCACTTGTATTTCACTATCTCTTCGCCGAACTAGTGCACCTATACACCTGACAAGTGTATTGGGTGTGTTGGGGACACAAGAGACTTCTTGTATCTTGATTGCAGGGTTGCTTGAGAGGGGATACCTTTGACCACTTCCTCTCTGAGTTCGATAAACCTTGGGTGATCCACTTAAGGGAAAACTTGCTGCTGTTCTACAAACCTCTGCACTTGGAGGCCCAACAACTATCTTCAAGAATAGAAGTGCGTAGACATCAAGCTATTTTCTAGCGCCGTTGCTAGGGAGGTAAGGTAAAAGGTACTCACATCCTCTGGTGTGAGTGCTCGAAGTTATTTCGTTTAGATTCTGCAATTTTGTATTTTTGTTTCTTGTTTTCACTAATTAGGCTTAATGGAAAACAATTTTTTTTAGAGAGCTTTATAGTATTTATCTTGAGTTAGGACATGAAGTGTTTGAAGAGAAAATTTTAAAAACCTATGGAACTTTATTTGCATGCTAATAACAATGTTATTAGTATGAATTCTTTGGACACCATTATTGCTAATGCTATGGAAAAGTCTAAGCTTAGGGAAGCTAGTTTTTATAAAAATGATCTTTTTAGTTCCCCAGCTTTGGAAGATAGCTATTCTATTGCTTATGATGATACAAAACCTCCAATATATGATAATTACAATGATGAATCTGATATTTTCAGTCCACCTACTATTGAGGAGAAAATTAATGATTACAATATGCCTCCTATATTTGATGATTATGGTGATGAGAATAATAATGCTAGCTATTTTGTTGAATTTGCTCCCACTATGATTAATAAGAATGACTATGCTTATAGGGAGAGTAATAGTTATTTTATGCATGTGGCTTATGTTGAAAGTCTTGAAGTTGCACTTGTTTTGCTTTACTATGCTTGTTGCTTTGTGCTTTCATGACTTGTTTCTTTACAAGACTCCTATGCATAGGAAGTGGGTTAGACTCAAATGTGTTTTATATTTTCTTCTTGAGACTCTCTTTTACTTCAATTCATATTTCCTATGTGAGCATCTTCTCAAACTATCAAGCCTAACTTAAAGGCGTTAAAAAAACTACTTATTGGGAGATAACCCAAAAGTTTTAGTTGAGTCTTGGAAGTTATTACTTCCGTAATAACCGCTCCTTATCCTTTTTATTTGCTTTTTGTGCCAAGAGTAACCTCTAATGAGAGAGAAGTAATGATTGGGAAAGTTGCTGTCCCGAAACAGATTTCTGTGCTTCACCGTAAAAATTCGTGTATAATCTCTGTACGTCTTTTTGAGGCGTGCATTTTTTTACTTATGTCCCAGGTTGTTATCTAACTTTCGTTAGTTCAACACTTTTTGAGTTGAGCAACATAAGGTCTTTGAAAAAATTGGTTTTTACCTGCTGGTCCGTTTTAATAGATTTCTGTCATTATTTGCATTTGCTTCTTGTTGGTTCCTTTTTGAGTTCTTTTGGGGAATTGAGCTTTTGAGGGAAGTGCTACAATATATTGTGTTTTAATGGAAGTTTTTTTGGTGTTAGAACTGAACCTAAAGACTTATTATCTTGAACTTCACTAATGTTGCTGATAAAGATTGTGTGAAGTTTTCTATGGAAGAAAAATTCCAGGTATATGGAAGGAATGAGTAATGAGATGAAGGATGGACTAAAGCTCAAGCTTGGGGATGCCACACGTGTCACCCAAGAAATATCCAAGAAGTAAAAGCATCAAATCTTGGGGATGCCCAAGACATCCCCTTCTTCATCAATAAAAATCCTAGATTTCTTCCAAACACTTCATTTTTATTGTTTCATACACAGTTGTGTTGTTCTTGGAGCGTCTTCTTTTTTGTTTTCGTTTTGGTTTTTCGTTTGCTTGGCTTTCTTAGTTTGCTGAATAAATTGGTTGGACCCCCTCTTTCATACATTGGTTTTCAAATAGTTTGGTTTGGTTTGGAAAAGAGTAGGAAAGTTCATGCTTAAGTGGTAAAGAGAGCTTGTTTTTGACCGTGGCCTATGATTTGTCATGCCATGCTTGATATTGTTTTGGCTTTAGGCTTAGTATTCTTTGCTGTAGCATGACATGTTATAAACAATTGAGATTACTTAATGTGCCTTGGATGAATCATGCGTTGTTTTAGCATTGTGGTATTCTCCTTTGATGCTTTATTTGGGTTGACTTGGCACATGCTCACACCATGTTATGACTATCTCAAGTCACCATTAGCCTTTATGATCCTTTAGTTTTCAACTTGTAGTATCACTTTATGCTTTGATCAATGATGTTTTGTCGCTCTGCATGATTATGGCCATTATTGCTCTCTTAGTTTGTCGCTCCTAGTCTTTTGCTAGCGTCCATAACCAAGTATGAGTTCCACTCATGAATCCAACTCCCTAAACCAAGTTATTCCAAAGAGTCCACCATACATACCTACTAGCTTATGCTATTCCAAGTATATTCATGTTTTTGTTTACCTTCCAAATTAAACTTGTTATGAGAAAACTAGTGATTAAAGCTCTCATGAATTTGATGGCACACTTTACTTTTCTTGCCCTTAATAAACTTGAACCATTGTGTCGTCTATGTTGTATATGCTTGCACTTATTTGTTGGGGATTAGCAGAACCATGCTGTCATGGGGAACGCTTTCGACATTGCACTGGTACTTTGTACCTAGTTGATATCATGCTCTTTTGTCTATGGATGTCGTCCGTGTGAAATGAAAGGGGAGCTTGTAAGTCCATGGAGTTATGTATATGTGTTAGAGAAACGCCTGGGCCGCTAGTCTAATCCATGCTAACATGGTGGAAACCTGCAGCGTAACCATAATGAGCTGTCTATGAAGCATACTTCTTATAAAAAAAGAGTCTTATATTGAAAAAAAGAAAAAAAGATTATGAAAAGAGGAAAGAGAGAAAAAAGCACCATATTCCCATGGTAAATAAGAAGATTGCTCAGATGCTCGTTGTCTGCTTACCTTGTCATTTTGATATGGGGATTCTTCCGTATCATCGGGCAAGGGGTACCCTGCTGGCGGTTCTCTATGATACACATGTACTTACGATGACAAGAACTTACCGGTGACTAAACTTGAGTAGCATGAGGAGCGGCCCTCATATTAAAGGGACATGAGATTCCTAACTTATACTTCGTCAAGCATGTAGACCATAGTTTGTTCACTTTAACCTTAATCACTTCAAGATGCTTATGATAGGGGCAATCAGAGCTGAAAGCTATAAGTACCATAATTTTTGGAAGCTCTTTATGAAACTTGAATTTCTGCTTCCTTCTATGAAGGCCTTTCTTCCACCATTATATTGAGTCTCCACCTTCTACCTTTATGCACCTACTTTGAGAGCATAGTGGCCATTCTTAGTTCTATGTGCATTATCCCAAGACTAGTTGATTGATGCATAACTTGATATTGCTTGTTTTAAACTATTTGTATCTAGTCACTCTTATGAACCTTGAAGGTGTCCTATGCATTTATATTTGCTACTCTATGAGGGACAAGCTGAATACTATTATGCTATGTTTTCTTTATGTGAAACAAACAAACGTCTTGCAAAGCATTGTTATTCATGAATCTTTTGTTTGTGCCTTTTCATGTTGCATCATAGTTTCTTTGTCTTTCATGTTATGATTGAAGTACTATGATCGTAGCCTTGAATGTTTTACAAATACTTTGATCAAGTTTATGATGGTGCATGTCACCTCAAAAATTATTCTTTCTTTTTATCACTTACCTACTCGAGGATGAGCATGAGTTAAGCTTGGGGATGTTGATACATTGCAAATGTATCTATAATTTTTGATGTTCCATGCTTGATTTTATCTACTTTCTTATGTTTTGTCCATACTTTGGAGTACTTTTCATATGATTTCTTGGACTAACCTATTAACAAGAGCCATAGTGCCAGCTGCCTGTTTTCTGCTATTTTTGGTTCCAGGAAGTCAGAAAATGAATATTCTCGGAATTGGACGGGACAAAAGCCAAAGTTATTATTTTACCGGGGGACACTTGGAGCCAGAATACGAGACGGAGAAGGGCTAGAGGGTGTCCACACCACATGGTGGCGCGGGCCAGGCCATGCCGTGCCAGGGGGTGGTGTGGGCCCCTCCGGCACCCCTCGGTCTCCCTTCTCGCCTATAAGAGCCTCCCGATGCATAAACCCTAGGTAGTCAAGCCTCCAGCCACGAAAAGTTCCGCAGCACCGCCACCACCGAAGGGGAGATTCGGGGGACAAAAAGTCTCTATTCCGGCACCCTGCCGGGACGGGGAAGTGCCCCCGGAGCCATCTCCATCGATCTCCACCACCATCTCCATCACCATTGCTGATTCCCATGATGAGGAGGGAGTAGTTCTCTCTCGAGGCTAAGGGTTGTACCGGTAGCTATGTGTTCATCTCTCTATCTATGCATGATCTTGTTGTGGTCATGAGCTTGTAATCTATAGATCTACCTTGCTACTCAAGTGCTTTAATAGATCTCTGCTCTCCCCATGTGTGTGAAAGTGACAGCGTGCACACCATGGCGGCACTTAGGCTAGAGGTTACAAATACTTGTTATGAGTTATATTTGGAGTTGGATGTCTTTATGAAATTGTGGTGTTTGTTGGAACCATCTAGTGCTCAAGGTGACAGTGTGGGGTTTTCTAGATGGGAAAGGCTTACTTTGAGGTGTGCTGTTATAGACCTACCATGGATTAGAGTGTCCAACCGGAGAGTAGTTAAGAGTAGTATCATAAAAAAAAATATTTATATGAGAGTGTTCACTAGTGAAAGTATGATCCCTAGGCCTTGTTTCTAAGCATTGAAACACCGTTCGCAACTAGATCTGTTACATGTTTGCTTGCTACCATCTTTATTTCCGTTTGCCTTTAGTCCATTCCATGCCATCAAGCTCTTTTCTAGCATAGTTACCACTTGTATTTCACTATCTCTTGGCCGAACTAGTGCACCTATACACCTAACAAGTGTATTGGGTGTGTTGGGGACACAAGAGACTTCTTCTATCTTGATTGCAGGGTTGCTTGAGAGGGGATACCTTTGACCACTTCCTCCCTGAGTTCTATAAACCTTGGGTGATCCACTTAAGGGAAAACTTGCTGCTGTTCTACAAACCTCTGCACTTGGAGGCCCAACAACTGTCTACAAGAATAGAAGTGCGTAGACATCAAGCTATTTTCTTGGTGTCTGATCAAGAGTGGGATTTGTCCATCCCGGTGACGGATAGATATACTCTAGGCCCTCTCGGTGATATCACATTGAAATAGCTTGGAAGCAAGTGATGTGATCACTAGAATGTTATATCACGGGAACGAGAAAAGAGTGCATGTCGGTAACGAGATCAAAATAGGTATTTGGATGCCGATGATCAAATCTCGGACATGTAATATATCGTGAGACAAAGGGATTAAGTTACTAGCATTAAAGGTTCACACGATCACAAGAGTCATCGTTGAATGTGTGGTAGTCAATACGGATCTCCAGGTCCCGCAGCTAATTATTGATCGGAGAGGGGTCTCGATCATGTCTGCATTATTCGCGAACCATAGGGTGACACACTTAAGGGATACCGACACCATTTAGGAGCAAATATGTTTCAGATAAAGATTAAGAAAGTGCTGGAGTCATTTTGATGGAAACCGGAATTGTTTCAGGTGAAATTGCTGAAACTGGTTCTGCATGTGATATTGAAATGTTGCAGGGGGTTTTATGTGAATGTTTGTTAATTAATGTAATTAACAAAATTCTGAATAAAATATACAAAATATTTTTATTTAATGAGATCTTGTATTAAATTTGGTGGAAATTTAATGCATGTGTGAGTGGAATTTTGAGTGGAGGCTTTTTATGGGAGTGGGAGCTCCACCCACATGAATGTGGAAGAGGTGGGGGCACCACCATGGCTGCCACACCATGGCCCTTGGGTGCCCCCTCTCCCCTATAAAAGGCCTCCCTCTCCTCCTCACAACACACACCTCCTCGTGAAGGATCTCTCTCCCTCTCTAGTTATTCCCCATGGTCTCGGATTAGCGAGATACATGTTCCCGGTGGATTTATATGGAAAGGAGTTGCTGCTTCCGCTGCTTTGCTAGAGCGAGGGACGGAGGTTGTTGGGGTACCGGACGTGTGTGCGATCACGGATGCACCGCTACTTTGCGGTGCTGGACTTGGTGGTGCTGGACTTGCTGGAGCTGGATCTAATGGACGTGCTGGACTTCATCACGATCTTGAGATCGGCAAGTATACGCTACATCATCCACGAGTTCCAACTCGTTAACAAATCTTTGTTGTCTTCGAGGGTAAGTTCTCTATGGATGTATATCCACCCGTTGCTTGTATCTAGTAGATAGATCTTGGCGTAGAGTTCCCATCGTAGGAAATTTTTTGTTTTCTATGTTGCAAACCCAACAGTCATGTTACGTCGTGTCAGCACCACGCACCCGCTACGGATCGGCAACGGGACGGTGGTCTACGTGACCGGTCTCTGCCACGCCAAAGCCACGTCGCACACCCGTCCCATCGCCTATCGGGACGGACGCCGAATTTAATCGCTAGGATTGGAAACCAACTGTGCTCACCAGGTCAAACTTCCCTCCACATGGGTATGACCGGAATATTGGTAAACGCAATTTAAGCATCGCCTTCCGTCTCCTCAGCACATCATTGTGCAAAAATCCCCAACTCATTCCTTCCGCCGCAGCCACCACAAGAACCATCGACGTTGCCGCAGGCATCGCCTCCGCCGGGCCATACCACCGCAACAGATCACTCCACCGCCACGCCCAGTCCCAGCCACCGCTACCGACCCTAGGCCACCGCCGCCGCATTAGCTGCTATCATGGACACAGAGTATTGCGTGTTCGGCGATGGGAGCGACTTCACCGACGAGTACACCGTCACCGCCCATGGCACCACCAAGATGACGGTCGTCCACACAAACGCGTCAGCGGAGGTTGCCAAGGTCATCGCAATGTACGAGCGGTGGCTATAGGAGCCGATGGACAGGTACAAGATCGTCGGCCTTGACCTCGAGTATGTCGGGGATAGGAAGAGGATGGTGCTTTTGCAGCTGTCCATGCGTAACCACTGCCTTCTATACCACGTATGTAGGGCCAAATCTGTATGCCCGGAGCTTCGCGAGTTCCTACACAGGAGGGAGATCTACTTCGCCAGCATCGACATCAAGAACGACACTCCGAAGCTAGAGCGGGATCTCCTCGTTCATGTCGTCAATCACGTCGATCTCCCACGTTTGTGGAGGTACCCAGATGGCGGTACGGGGAAAGCCAGCATGGCTAGACTCGCTGCCAACATCATCGACCGCGAGTACGCCGACATGAAAGTCGAGTTCCCGAAGCACCTGCACGAGCGATGGGAGTGGAGGCACCTGGATTACGATGCGATCAAGTACGCAGCCAGGGACGCGTATGTCTGCTACGAGATGCTCAACAGGATCTGGCGGGTGGGTGAGTGTGTTGTTTACCACTACTAGTTTCGCATTTTGTTCCTAGTTTTATCTTGCATGTATTTTATCTCGCATGTATTTTCTAAGCATTCTGTGTGTAACAACCAAGCTCGTATGATCCCTGTGCTATTAGCTACTTAACCTGTATGAATTACATTCCCCCTTTTGTATGCTCAACATTCATTCTTACAAATTCTGTCTGTGCCATTTGCATGTGGCAGAATCCAGGACTGACATGCATAAGGTGTGATACAATCATAAGTCATAACCAAACCTAGATTATAGCAAAGGATATAGTCATAACCAAACACAGATTATAGTTTTACAAAGGTAATACACAGCAGTTCGTAATTGCTCACATAGTGTACTTTTGAAATAACAAGTTTTCATAAACACAACAGTCATGCACTAAAAGTCTACATCCCAGCCTGTTGGAGAAGGCAACCGATCCTAGGATGCCTTCAATCGCTTTCCCGGCTTGTAGATTCATCTACACTCCGGCATCTGGGGCAAACAACCTGCCTTGGTCCTTGGTGGTGGTTCAATGATGAGATGCTTGGAATGAGATTTTACAATCTAGCGGTACAACTCGTGGCTAACATACCCATCAATTGCAGCATACTTCAGATTAGGTTCAGAAAGTGGCTTATCCTCCTAGTAATCGTGCCCTAAACTCCTCCACAAACATCTCGGAAATTTTCCCTTCATGTTAGCGTACCATGGGTCGATGAGTTCAGAGGCAAGAGCGACCATCCCGGTCTTGCCGCCCTTCGTCCCTGGGATCCAGTAAATTTCCTGGATGTCCACTCTGCACTCCTTTGGGATTCTAATGTTGACAGTCAGTCTTTCAAGCAGTTTAGTGTCATTCGTGATGTCAACACTAGTAAATGTTATGTGCTGGTTCACGAGAAAGTCATGAAATGGATCCCTAATGCTTTTGCCCCACCTACATGAAAATGAATTCAGACAAATAATATAGCGATACCTTTTGCAAACATACGGTTCAGGAACAAAAAGACAGCAAAGTCTACCAGATCCCGTCAGCCCCTTCTCGCAAAAAGGATGGTATACGAGGACGTGCCCCTTCATGGAGAGTTGCACCACGGCGATCTTACGGTGATCGCGGCTGTACTCGAGGTCGAGACCTACAAACCTATTTTCTTCAAACTGCAGCCAACTCGTGTAATTATTCGAAGTGTTCCTCACCATCCGAGGGTTGGTGGTGTAGACGACATCGATCTTCTTCCTGCCATGCACTTCTATGTCGAAGTGCGCAGTTTCTTGCCTGCCGTCGTTTTGGACGTCTGGAGAGTCCATGACTACAGGCAAGAGGGAAAGGATACGGAGGAAGAGGGTAATGCGGTGGTGGAGGAAATGGATGAGGCCGTGGAGGAGAAATACGATGAGGCCGTGGAGGAGGAAATGAGACAGAGAAGTGAAAGATTGGAACCGTCCTTACCAATATCTGGAATGGTGCACGACCGTTCGTAGTAGGGTGAAGGTGGAGAAAAACGGCGGTTTTACACGTCGACGCTAGCGCTTTCTAAAATTTGTTCTGCGCCACTTGCATGCGGTGGAATTGAGGTCTGCCATGCATGATCCAAGTCAAACATGGGCACGTTTGTGCGTGCCAACCTTCACTCACTGACAGGCGGGCCGCACATTTCTCTCTCTTACGATTTATTTTTTCACTTCCTCTAGACGGTTCCGGTGCCCGCCCTCAATAATTACGCCCCCTTCCTTGTCTTCAACTCGGACAAGAACCGATGGCGGCGGCGGTTCCTTGCAGATTCACTCCCCACTCGAACAACTTCCCCCATCCCTGATTCCATCCCCTCTCAAATCCATCCGCCTCCTTATCACAACGCCTCCATTAATCTACCGGATTCCATACTCCATTTGCCGCTATGGGCAGATCTTGGGGTAGCAGCAGGCTGAAGCGAAAGGCATGTGATGACGACGCGGATGGCTAGGGCGACCGCCACCGCGAGGATTGGGGATGGCTGAACCTCAGCACCGCGAACGTGCACATGATCGCGTTGGGGTTACACATCATCTCTGTCGGCCGCCTCGCTCGCTGCATCCCTGGCTACCGCTTCACGATGCGGGACATGGACGAACAACCGTCCAGCACGCCAGGCCTTCTTTACCTCAATAATAGCAAATGGCCAAGCCAAATGACCACGATGGCCACATAAGTTCCAGTATCTAGCTTATTCGTTCAGTCATATCATTGATTCATATGTGCTGAACTCTCATCAGAATCCTATGTTCCTTTCATCAAACGTGTTGTGTGCACGCGCGGTTTGAACAAATCGAACCATTTAAGACTATTCTATACAGCGGAAGCTCTGCTCGTACCTGATATTCTGGTATTTTCGTAGTGACATAGTCTTACTTTAGGTGATAGACGAGTTGTCAATTTTGATTTTGCAATGGAATGCCTGCTAGGTGATATTATGTTTCCTAAAATAAAAACAAACAGATTAGGCGATTTAAGGCTGTTATGCCCCGAGCTGTTTATGATCATCATCAGGAGTTTGTTCTAGGGGCTCTGCTCCTACTCCATATATTGGGTATCTTCGTAGTGACACAGGAACAATTTAGGCGATATCTGAGGAGACACTCGTATTTAGGCGATATTTTGTGTACTTTAATCTGAAGGTCCAGTTGTCAAATTGTATTTGGAATGGAATCCATGCTAGGTGATTGTACCAATTGACAACAAACTCTGCAGAATATTCATGCAAAACTGATGCTGCTGGATAAGTGGTCCGAATCAGTAGTGGTGAATATCAAGGAAGATGAAGAGACGGAAATGGAAGATGACCAGAACTCGGCGAGTGGATGGTCCTTTTATCTTAGGATGTGAGTACTTGGACTCTAAAAATGGCTACAGATCGTTGAGACTTACATTGCCATCTTTGGAGGGTGTCTGCATTACTGCATTCAACAACGGGTGGCCGCCGCCCATTTCTGAATTCGCTTACAGGTTCAACATGGCAGAACTTGACCTCCTGAAGGTACAGCTCCCACATAGACCGTGGGAGGGGGCGTGGAAGACCTGGGAGTACGACCTCTTAGCGGTGTTTGACAAGGCAATCACATTCATTAGATGCCCAGAAGACAAGGAATGGACAGTCTTGCATGACGACTTCCTGCGGCCGGAGAAGTATGTCGACACCGTCTTCACCTATAACTACTCTTCGTACAAACCGCAACGCATTTATGCGGTCACTGAATCTAGCGGTGACGTGCGTGTTTGGGAGCCGTCCATTTGGGGTGAGTCATGGTGTCATATAGCATGTAAAATCCCATTCAAAATTCTGCTTACTGACTGTAAGTAACACGCAGGTACCCACGCAGCCCCGCGCATCATTCCAGCTCCGGTCATTGAAGATGCAGTAGCAGATGCTGAACATGGGACACGATGCTGGTTCCTGGCACCTCTCGGAGGCGACACGGAACATGATGATGAACTCATGTGGATTCATATCAGGGGAGCACTAAACAACGTTGGTGATACAATAGAACATATGGAGACACAACTTCCTTCATACCCACCGCTGCGTTGTCACGTTTTCTCGAGGTCCGCATGCCCATCCAATGACCCAGTAGAGCAAGTCTGGAGCAGAGTCGACAATCTGAATGGACAATCTGTGTTTCTTGGGATCAACTACCCTTTATTTGTCGGAGCCCCTGGAGCTGTTGAACCTGTAATTGTTCAGGCAACCCTGGCTCCTGATGCTGCTGCTGGTGGTGGTGGTATTGTTGGTGGTGGAGCTGACGAAGAACTAGCTGCTGTTGCTCCTGGTGAAGCTGACGAAATACTTGGTGATGCTGTTGCTGGTGAAGCTGACGAAATACTTGCTAATGCTGCTTCTAGTGAAGCTAACGAAATACCTGCTGAGGCTGCTGCTGGTGAAGCTGACGAAATACCTGCTGAGGCTGCTACCGGAGTCTAGGAAGAACATGCTGGTGTTGTTGCTAAGGTGCCAACACTTCTAGTGTTTATAGTAGACTGTGTGTTTGCTGCACACTCATGCGCCTATCATGTTGACACTCCAGATCCGACCTGGAGCCGAATCCACGTCGGGGGGAGGGGGCCTACAATTGGATCATCAAAGGGGTCGTATGATTTGATGGAGAATGCCAGACGGCCAAACACAGCATTCTGGTTCGTTCCAACGATACCACCAACTCCAGGGACCTAGTGCTCATACTGGCAGATCCGATGAACCATTTGTCTTTATCTTGATCATTAGTTACGCTTATTTGTGTAAAGACTAAGCTGTGCTTATTTGTGTAAGACTAAGTTAGGCCTAACTGCGTAATATTCAGTGAAGCCCAGCTTCTCTTTCCACGCACATAACAATAGAATTGCAGCATAGAACATACAAAGGTAATGTGCATACTAGGAATTTTTGCTTAGGATAACAACCACTTAAAGCAAATGATACATGGTGTACGCATTTGAACGCATCACTAGAATGTGCACCTATTATTGATTGATGACATGGATCTAGCTTTTCTGCGCGTATTTGCATTGAAGCGCTCATTGATTTGTTCACATATTTTTTGGCAATGACTGATGAACTCCACTCTCTTGGTAACTTGCTTCGTCAGCGAGCACTTGTTGATGCAATGCAAAGTACAGAACATGGTCGTCATCGTCATTCCATTTAGGTTCTCTATGTTTCATCATCATGGAGCTACTATTTCAAATGAAAATCTAGTAAACAACATATGTGTATATTGTTAGAGTATGCTACGGCCATGGTACATACATGTTTTTCTACAATCACAAGAAGAAAAAATGATGCATTTTCACCTTGTTGGCGTTGTGCCGAACCGGGTGGATGCGGCTTTGGGGTTCGGAAAGGAAGACGCCGTGGCTGGTGCGTGTGCGACCATGTAGACGGCGATCTCGGATTCTGGAGGAGGCCAACAGGACCGAGCATGGTCGGCATGGTGACAGATCTCACCCGGGAATGAATTCCCGTCCCCGCGCCATGCCATGGGTACGGCCATGGTGAGGGCGAGCTCTGATTCGGGATGGGGAGGAGAACGGGGCCGAGAAGGTCCGTCCAAGTCCTAGCTCCGCGCCACGGCCGCGACAACAGATTGCCACCCCGGAGGAAGAAGAATACACGTAAAGGATGCATGCGCCAACACTGCAAGCCTACATGGCAGCCACGACGGCAGCGACATAACGACTAAAGTTGATAGGGGGCCCAACTTGATGGCCGTTAGCCCGATATTTTGTATTGAAACGTAAAGTTGAATTCGTGCCGAAAAAGACCCTCTGAGTATTTGGCACGCCAACTTTGCGCAACACAGCTGATTATAAGCAACTTGGGTACCGCGTTGCCTAGGCGCCCCAACTTTGGGGCCGCAAAATGATATTCTCCTCCTCGACGGTTGCGTTGGAGGCGCCGATGGCCACCATGTCGTTCTTCTCCATCGCTGGCATGGTTGGGGTTTTCTTGGGGGTTTGTAGAAGGCGATGAGACAGTGGAGACGGTTGAGTGAGTGAGATTTAGGAGGCCTCTATAAAGGAGAAGAGAAGTGAAGTTTCGTTGCACCACCGTGCACCGCGTAACCGCGTATGCTACTGCACCGTGCACGTCCACACGTGTCCGCTACCTCCCCATGCACCGCACACGCATACCGTGAGTCACGTTTTTTCCCTCGTGTCTAACCCTGGCGACTTAGTTGTGCTCAGTTTTTCCCTTGAGTGTAACACTGGCAGTTCGGTTATACTCAATTTTTCCCTCCAGTATTAACACTGCCATGTGCAATATACTCAACCCTCCGATGGCTGTTCAACAGATAGTCAATGAATGGGTTTTAGCTAGCTAATTGAGTCATTTTATGCACAACAAATTCAAAAAGATCAAAACATAGTGGCATGTACCCAGGGAGTCTTATTATGTGACCTACCACCATAAGAAATGTATATAAATCAAGTTTCAACCTAAATTACCACTTCTCAAATCACCTACTATGTATGAAGGTTCATGGCTTTTTACTCAAGCCTCTTCCCAAAACATCCCTCCCCAAAACATAGTTTTTCTGAATGAGGCAATAATTGTCAAACTAGTGTATATTTGAATTGCAAATAGTTTGATATATGCCAAGATGTATTTTATTGTATAAGACACATTTTCCATTTTTTAAATCTCTTTCTATTTTCTATTTGAATCCCTTTGTCAGTTTTGCCCTTGGTTCTTAAGTTCTACTCAGTTTTTCTCTTGGTTCTTAAGTTCTACTCAGTTTTCCCCTCTCTTAGTCACAATCTCTCACACTTGTGCTCATTTTGGCTGCTATGCTTTGATTGGTTGAGACAATTGTCACGCAGATCGTGCCCACCAACCGTTGATCCTCTGAGATCTAGTGGACAGTATAACCCCTATATCTGTCGGGGGGCACCCCTCTATCCATGCAAAATAACGAGTTTGCCACCGGTACTTTAACTCCATAAACAAATGAATTTGAAGGGAATGTGTTCACAAGTGTATAATTTGTGCATTACATTCCACTATATTAAAATGATAATCTCTCAAGATTTTCTTAGCACAATATTATCACGTATTAAGTGCGATTTCAAAGAGTTCAAGTATGTATAATTTTCATATATGCAAGTTTATACATTACATTCCACTCTATGAAAATGGGGGAGAAAATGATAATCTCTCAAAATTTTGCTAGCACATCATTATGTCGTTATTAAGTGCGATTTCATAGTGTTGAAAGGTTTAAAATTTTAGTATACGCAAGTTTATGCATTATATTTCACTCCATGGAAATGATAAATGATCGGGATTTTATTAGCACAACATTATTGTGTCCTAAGTGTGATTTCAAAGAGTTCAAAGGTGTATAATTTTCGTATATACAAGTTTATGCATTACATTCCACTATATGAAAATGACAATCTCTCAAGAGTTTCTTAGCACACCATTATCATGTATTAAGTGCGATTCAAAGAGTTCAAATGTGTATAATTTTTGTATATGCAAGTTTATGCATTACATTCCACTCTATGAAAATGGGGGAGAAAATGATAATCTCTCAAAATTTTGTTAGCACATCATTATCACGTATTAAGTGCAATTTCAAAGTGTTCAAAGGTTTATAATTTTCGCATATGCGATTTTGTGCATTATATTCCACTCTATGAAAATGCTAATCTCTCAACATTTTATTAGCACAACATTAGCACGTATTAAGTGCAATTTCAAAGAGTTCAAAGGTGTATAATTTTCGTATATGCAAGTTTATGCATTACATTCCACTCTATGAAAATGGGGAGAAAATGATAATCTCTCAAAATTTTGTTAGCACATCATTATCACGTTTTAAGTTCCATTGCACAGTGTTCATAGGTTTATAATTTTCGTATATGCAAGTTTATGCATTATATTTCACTCCATGGAAATAATAATGATCAGGATTTTATTATCACAACATTATTATGTCCTAAGTGCGATTTCAAAGAGTTCAAAAGTGTATAATTTTTGTATATGCATTACATTTCACTATATGAAAATGAAGCTAGACAAAGGGCCGCCGTCACCGGAGAAGAAGAAGAAAGGGGAGGCAACGACACGGGTGCGGGGCTGGCTCGAGGTCCCATCTTGCAATGCCAACCTGGGTAAGTTGTGGGTTCGGTGCTCACGTGAAGCTGTGGTTCGGATGCTGACCTGGATAGGTGGAGAGAGGTGTCCACTACAGGAACTGATTGAACGAGACCCCACTTGTCAGCATGTAATGGCAATGGTCCACTATGGGACCCAACAAAACTTGGCCCTACTTGTCAACATGTAACAGCGAGGGTCCACTATGGGACCCGACTGAACACGGCCCCACTTGTCAGCATGTAACGGCAAGACTGACGGACATCGAGTTTTTAGACCATGTGAGAGTTTCATACAAGGAGATGGGCAAAAGGGAGGAAAAGTTAAGTGACTAGGGAAAACTAAGTATAACTAACAAACCGAGGATATGAAAATAGAAATCCCTATATTTTTTATTATAAATGTAGTTATCAAAACACTAGTGCACTATATGCATTTTTCAATGTTTCTCGCCTCGCTTCCTATTTGACTTCAGTCGGTATTATCGATGTAGAGATTTCCAATCTTCAAGGTTAACATATTCCCTTATAACATAACCCTTTATACTTTAAGGCATGTCATCCTTCATAGACCTAGAAAACATGTCTACAATTCTCATTTAGACACTATGGACAAACTTAGCTCAATGTTTAGTGATTCATACTTAATCACTTCCGAACGTTTTTTCTTGGATCATATATTATGTTGAGTTCTCATCAGGGTTTCTAAGACAGAACCTATGTCTCAACATAGTGGATGACGATCACCCTTTTCTTTCTTTCAACCATTGATGTTGAACTTAATGTCATTCCTAATTCAAATGATCAAGGACCATTCCTTAATCAATTCCTATTCCAAAACTATTTCAGAATCTCTTTTAGGAATACATTGCAACATAACATTGTAATATACTTTCTTTTAACCCGTATAAATCATTATTTGTCGGTATTTGCACTTTTATTCTTAATGTGAATTGAGATCCCACTCAAAATATGTTCCCAACATATTCAAGTCCGAGACTTATATTGCTCCCACAAAAAAATATGTCACTCACATATTAATTTAGGAAGAACTTTATAGCTCCCACTCAATTTCATGCAGATTTCATATCTTCTCAAAATTTTGAATAACTTCAAAATCCCTTGATCAATTATCAAATTGAGAGTTTATTTTACGAGAAACTAGTACTTTACTAGTATCAAATCCACTAGACTTCAGCACTTCTGAATCAAATTCTTTTGAATTTTCCCAATACATTATTCATGACAAATCGTGCTTTTATCTTTCACCCTTTCCATCATGACATCGTAGTCCTTTGGAAAAGTCAAGTAACCCCTTTACTTGACAAGATTCAGTAACATTTTACTTTCTAATCTTAAGTGAAATCTACTTCTATGATTCCTTGTAACTTTAGTTTACCATCATTTCCGATAACATGACAAGTGACTCATAAAATGTCATATTCCGATAACATGACAAGTGACTCATAAAATGTCTCCATACAAGATGTAGGGTACATTTTTGAATCCTACTTTATTTAGTAAAAACATTAGTAGGGAAAACACAATGATCATTATCGCGATCCTTTATTTTTTGTGAAGAGACGCATTCTGGAACATGTTCCATTGCGCTTCTCAACAATCTGATGCAAGGTTATAAACCCCTCATCATGCTTTCACTATCTTCCATTAGCTTCATTGTCGAGAACACAAACTTCCTCGAGAACGCCCCAAAAATTTAGCAACACTAGTTTTGCCTATCTTTTGGTTTAAGCCATGGATTTGGTATTCAAAGTTTCCAATAAATACCCTACAAGGATTTGTTCGCTATTGTTTTGGCGGTATCAAATAACTCCAAAATTTCCACGACAATCCATACAACATATGGTGTCGATCTCACGAATCTATATGGTACACTTTATAATATAAATGAGTGTTTTCTATTTCTAACTAATGGTCTTTACACTAACACTACCACGCTTTATTCGATGCCACTATTCACCCACTTAATATCAAATATCACACTGTGATGCTTTTGCACTTCAACGTATCAAAATGCACCACATTTTACAAGTTCTCATTCCAATCCCATAACATTGAATCTCATCACTACTAATCACATCATAGTAATTTGACTATCTTTTATTTCAATACCCCTTGATGCTAAAATGAGTCGATCATACCAAATAGTTTCATGCTCATGTTTCCTTTGGTAAACTCCTTTACAAAATTCAATAATTACAGAACGATAATCACCACTTTGTTAAAGCACGATACAACGAATATGTATTTTCCTTCAACGATTCATCAAACACTTTGTATTCATGCAACATGTGGTGTTTTAGTTATCCTACCAAACTTGGGCATGATTCATATGTGACAAGAAATCAAATGACTTTCACATATTATCAACATAACTTTGAATTTTAAACAATGGTTTCATTCAAAATGAATATATCATTAAGTTAGGTATTTTCAAGGCATTTCAATATTTTACAAATGTTCATGCATTATCAATTAGTTTCACAACACGGATAATTCACACATAACCGAACAACATATGAATGCATATAGAAATCTTTCATAAAAGTGGAACAACTGTTTGTTACAAACTCATATGAATAACCGTCTCACGAAGTATGAGACACACTAAAGAAGTTCAGAATCCATTGATTACAATAATCATCCAAAACGATAGACTAAGTGATAAACGGTGAGGGAGAGTGTCATTGGCCATCATCATCATGCTCGCCATCAACACTCAACGTCACCTCCTCTCTAGCAAGCAGCTCGCATGCAGAAGGACGTGTTTTCACAAAACAGAACAAGTATCAGATACTTCAATACTACAACAAGTGTTTGTAAGATTATAAAATTTATAAAACTTATATCACATATATACCTTCATCATTGACGGCCTCTCCGGTGATAGGTTCAACCTTTACATTCTTGAAACGTAATATGAACTCATGGAAATCCAGTGTTTCTGTATCACCACTCATGATGCAAGTCCGGATGTGTCCTTCGTAGCTAGTAGGCAGCGACTGAAGTACAAGACCTATCGCAAATGAATCTGTCATCCAATAGTCCATGAAGTAAACAAGCCTCATGTGTGTACCATGCATGCGCTCGAAGTGACTCTTAAGACAAGTGTGTTCCTCCATTTGTATGGAAAGGAAATCTCCAAGCAGCTCATGCTTCCACATGTGCACATGGCTTACGAACTCCGCTCTCAGCTGATCCACCATCGAATATGGGTCAAGATAACCCATGAGTGGATGTAATTCGCTCACCATCCCATATCACATAATCACTTTAATGTAAATGGACATCTCCTGACAAAAATAGCGATTTGCTCGCTCTCGTGGGGTCTCAAAGTATCTGGCCCATCCAAATCCATTGTGAGGCGTATGTAATCTACCACATTGTTCTTTGTAAGGAGATCATTCAGACTCACAAGCCACTCATGCAAGTTGGATCCGTCAAGTCTAAGCTTTTTAGCAACTACCTATTCAACAATCTCAAAGGAAGCTTCATGACGAGCCATTTCTACACTACAATTACAAAAGAATTTAGACTAAGTTTATGATTATATGAGTTAAAGTAAGAACTCCACTAAAACTACTATCCCCAAAAATGTTTTAGTGATTACACGATCCCCATTCACTACACCGCCCTCGATCTTCACGGTTGGCGATATAGTTGCGAAGGTGGACACCGAAGCATCGATCACATCATTCATGCGACTCGTTCTCGATCTTTCAACCATCCGTGTTCCCAGGCCATGTCTACACATGCTAGGCTCGCCAACTCAACCTTACGTGTATTCGTTGTGCAACATGGCTTACACCCACCATATGCGAATGTAGATATGTCTGACACCCAATCATCACGACCTGCCTCATAACGGAGAATGTTCATGGTGGTGCACACTAAGGGATAACACTTTTGTTGGTATTTTGTTTAGGGATCATCTTATTAGGGTACCATCGAGTATCTAATACTAGCACACGACAAGATGCACAAACAATAAACATTGAATGTAAGTGTGATACAATATGGTCCTTGCGCTGTGATCTCCATCCCGTGTCTCCGGATCCGGTGCCAGGGTTCCAGCGCCGTGGGCACCAGGGTACCGACGCTTCCGGCGTGGTAGTCCACCATCACCATGACCATTACTATTACTTAGCAGTAGAAAGTAAACTAATTTTACCTTGACTACTACCATATCACATCACAACACCCCTGCAAAATAAAGTTAGATGCCCCTACTTTATATTTGCATGTTTTACGTGGCTGTTAGGGCTTTTGCACAAGAACCGTTCTTACCTACGACTTCCACCACAACACTAATCAAATAGTTGTCTATACTACACCCCTTTCGGGGTCCTCCTTTGCAAATGGCATACCAACTAATGCGAGAGAGACAAACACCACCAAAGCCACTTTATACGGTATACATCGTATGTCAAGTGTGGACCAGTCTCCGAATGAATGCATAAAGTTGGTTGGGGGCCACTTCATCAAGCATTACTACAGTATGCACAAGTACACGTGGGAGGGTAAAAACTAAAATATGAATGCCCACACGCTACAACTCATGTGTTCTATAGTACTAGCAATACTACGTATATATCTAGCTCTGATACCACTATAAGGCTTCGGGCCTGAAAACAATAAATTTTCCTACGCCAAGAACCCTAATGTCGGGATCTATCTATTAGTAATGCAGTAACAGGAGGGGATTTTCGCAAACTTAGCCTTGAAGACCTAAAAGCGTTGTCAACACTCAGGAGAGCATGGTTGATGTAGTCGCTCCGACGCTGACCTCGGGGTCATGTTGAAGTCCTGTGGCTCCTGCGGTTTTGACGACTCCTAGTGCCCCAAGTGTTGCACCACCGAGGGAGTTACACACGTCCAGTTCCTGGCGATGACTCTCATTCCTCCAATCCAGTAGCAGTTGTGGAAGTACACCTTCTGGATCCGAATCCTGAAGCGCGACGTTTCTCCGCGGTGAAGAAGTCTCATGCTTAGATAGTCTAACCTTGGGACCACAGTCACGGGAGAGAGAGAATCGACAGGAGGTCTCCCCAAAAGAGAGGGAACCTTTATAGATTATTGGTGTATTTATTTTGTCAAAATACCTCTCTTTATATAGCATAAAAACCACCCCATAGCTAATTAGCTTAGCCATGTGGGATTAAACAAAGGAGAGGGGGCTGGATGCCGCCGGCTAGGGCCCAGGTGGGCCCCAGCAGGGTCCCTTGGCCTAGCTGGCCACCCCCTCTCTCTCCTCCCTTTGGTCTTTCCCTCATGGGCCCTTTTCCCTAGGGATTTTGGCCCAATTAGGTATCGGAAGTTTTAATTCATTTTTCTTTTATTAAATAATTATAAATAAATGGTAAAATCAACATTTAACATTTACTTACATATTATTCAATCCCCATGGCTATCAAACTCCTTCCACCCCACTTCGGACATCCTTCAGACTTTCCAAAACCCTTCTGGTTTTCTCTCTTTCTATTATTCGGTGATTCTGTCGATACCAAAACGATCTCCGAGCATCATTGATGACTGCAAGTGCACAGATCGTTTGTAGCTAGTTTTGAAATAAAGATATCGATCCCACAGGGAGCAGTAGGTGAAAGACTAAAATGCTTTTAACTATAACTAAACGAAATACTTAAGAAATAACTTTGAGATGCAAGGAAGATAAAGTTGTTTCTGGGTTTTGGTTGAACAAGGTAATTTAAAGTAAGCAAAACTTAATGCAGAAAGTAAGAATCGCGTGTGTAATAGAACTTTGGAACTACAATAGGGAAAAGGCGTTCTCGGGGATTAGTGGATTCACCACTAGCAATTTAGACTAAGTAATCGAGAGTATTATAAAGGATATCCTCATAGTGTGTATATGTGTGGGAGGAGCTCCATATATGGACGATTTGCCAGCAACCGCTGCACACATCGTCCTCATAACCACAACAGACAGTAACCGACAACCATCGCATTACCGTGCTATTAAGGGATTTCTCCCATGGCATGATGAGTTCTCCTTAGTTCCCCAAGTTAGTATGTAAAGAATGACAACCGCTTTATAGTCACCGTAAGCGCTATCATCCCTCCATCTACTAACAAGTAATCCCCTCCATCGAGTCCCCATAATAGGAAAATATTAAGAAGGTGCACTTCTCCTTAATATCAAGATGAAGACAATTAACACGTACATATAATGATGTATAACATAATAATCTCTATCTCATCTCAGTCAAATGCTAGGGTTTCTCCATCTCCCCAAGAACTAAGGATCTACTCAGACATGGAGGCAGTCAACATCATGGTAATGGTAATGGAAACAATCATAGGTGAATAGTGCTTGAATAAATCCACAACGAGTATAGGAATTACAAAAAGATGCAGACGGAATGGATGAGAATGGTGGTGATGCAGTGGTTGTTGATGAAGATCGATGCCTTAGCCTTCAGGATCTGCGTAGGGTGAAGATGGATCCCTGGCGGATGAGTTCCCCCTCTAGATGCCTTCCAGAGGTGACGTTTTCGCGATTTCTGGGTGTTTTGTATGTCGTCTCTCCAAACCAATTGCAAGGGGTGAAACTATTTGACGTGGTGGAGTTGGCGCCAGCTATACGGCCAGAGCTATACGGCGGGAATATTTCCTTCGCCCGTATAGTTGGTCGTTATGCTCTTTTTCTCCTCTGTTCGCTTCGGGTTTTCTTCTGGTATTATTAATATTTCCCAAATAAGCGATTTACGTTGTTTTGACTCCTTTTCTCCTTAGTATAACTGCTTCAATGATTGTATCCATCATCTGTCCTGATCCTAGTGAAAACAGACATAAAATGTGCACGCGAACACCATAAAATACCAAGATCCTACGTCTACAATGCAAAATAATAATATAAAACATGATGCAAATATGCACTCATCAACTTCCCTAAGCTTAGACTCTTTCTCGTCCCGAGCAAGATCTAGCTTAATGGATGTGATGCTCATATTCATGAAGCCAAGTTGATAAAATAAATGAGGCAATTGCAGCATGTGTTTATCATGTACAATACATACGAATGAGTTCATGAATAGTACCTTACTCGAACCATCGGAATAGTATTAGAAGGCTTCCACACCTTAGTGATAAATGGTTCATAAAAGAATCCGATTCAACTGAATGAGTACACGAGGTAGTCCCAAGTGTTTTAGGATCAGCGTTTTCACTTGGGATTTAGATTCTCAAAAGTATTTCTCTGTCATACTACAATACAATGGTATATGCCTACTTGCTCTTTGCACATTCGCTCTTTTTATTCTTCTTTTCCTTTTCTTTTGTATATACATATGCTCACACTTTTGTTTAAGTGTTGTGCAAAGAAGATAGCCATATATTCTACTTCATGTAGGAATTCAAAGTTTACCGATCCGAGTTACCAAATTCCAATTGTATATGAAGCATTCTTATGACTTGAAGATTCTACCTCGACTTGTTCTCACTCTATTTTGATAACACTTTATTTTCTTTTGTTCAAGGTTTCTTCTTCAACTTAATTGTGTAGGTAATTTTTCTTCTGCAAATCAAACCGTAGACTTACAACATATTGACTAAATTATCTTTAGATGTTCTATTGATACCAATGGTGTGGAAGACTCCTATTGCTATCACCAAGTTAAAGGAAAATTATACTCAAGCCATTCATATATCAAGTAAAACAAACACAGACTCAATATTGCTCCATATATCATAATAACTCGGAATTTCATAAACGGGATCGACTATTCCTGAAGGGAATCCTAATGATGCAAACTTTATTTGTAGTTTGAACTAATGCAAAACGATAATAAAGCTTATAAGATAGATTACAAGGTCCTTAAAGATCTCCCCAAGCTTGGAATCAAGCTAGGTGGGATCGATTAACACCTTGCTAGTACCTATTCTTCCTCCTGGGTAGAAAGAGTGTCTCCTTCTTCTTTCACATTGCCCTCTTTAACTATGCTTACAAAGCGAATGCTAAGCTTGGCCATGTCGTATTGGAGCTTCAGCATTTTCCTCTTGAGGAACTTCTTCTCATCTGTCAACTCAAAAACACTTTTAATTAAGAAACCAACCCTACCATCGATGTCATCAACCTTTTTCTCAAGATCTTTGCTCATGATCCAGCAGGAGTGAATACCCTCTCCAATTGTTTCAATGCATGCCTTAGAAGCCTTTTCCAATTCATAGATCTTATCATGAATCTCATCTTGTCGTTCTTTCTTAGGTTTAAGAGGTGATGTACCAAGAGGAGGTTTATAATAGGATCCTATGTTGTGACGGTAAGGATTAGGGAGGTACTCATCCTTGGCCCTTCCCCGCTCAGCCTGTCTCATCATCTCCATCCTTTGTGGGAACATGTCCTCCCAATTTGGGAGAGGCTTGATCTCCAAGCCAGATGATGATGCCGATCCTTTCGGTTCTGCTTCTTCAATCCTCTTCATGGGCTTCTCTTCTCTCTTCTTCCAGATCTTATTGATGTGGAAGGGTAACATGGCTTCATTGTATGGATGTTTGTTAAAGGGGCACTAGGGATAACACAGATTTTTCAAGGCTGGAGGTTGTAGCTCTGCGAAAACTTAATGAAAAAGGTTAGATGCGATCAACTTTAAAAGGGGGGCTCAAACCCCTAGCCAACTTGCGTAACGACCAACTATACGGGCGCAACCCGTATAGCTCCCGTCGTATAGTTGTGAACCGACTATAGATTAAATCTTCGGTGGAACCTAACTATACAGGCGGAATTTTTAATTCCAGCCATATAGTTGGTCGTTAAACTCTCAGTATTCCAGAAATAATTTTTTCAAAGGTATAGACAACTATACGACCGCAACTATACGGGAAGAATTTTTAATTCCGACCGTATAGTTGGTCGTTAAACTCTCTGTCTCCTCGATAAACTTTCTGGAGAAGGGTCGATAACTATACGACCGCGACTATACAGGTGATTTTTTTTAATTCCGGCCGTATAGTTGGTCGTTAAACTCCCAGTACCTTTTGCGGACGGAAGTGTTGATGTTGATACAACTATACGGCCGGAACTATATGGCTGGAATTTTTATTCCTGCCATATAGCTGGTCGTTAAACCTTCTGTGTCCACCAAAAAATTTCTGCTTCTCCAGGTATTCTTTGTTAATCTCAAACTTAACGAAATATCGAGTTTTGATAGAGAAATGTCAGCCTAAACTTTCAACCAATTTTGGCAATATCAATCTTCCTTCTTCTTTGCGAGAGCATGAATAATTCTCATAAAAAGAACAATACTCAAACTAGACTTTAACTGAAAATTTAAAAACTTACTCAACCTTTATTTCACATGGGTTGCCTCCCATGAAGCGCTTTTTTATGGTCAATAGCTTGACCGTAGTGCCGCTTATTCTATCTTGAGTCCATTCTTCTTGTATTTTCACTTTATCACTTCTTCGGGGATGCTCAACTCTATAGTGATTGCACTTATATCTTCTTTTACCCGATAATGCTTCAAGCGTTGTCCATTTACAACCCACGAAAGAGTGGGTGTTTTTCCTTTGAGCTTAAATGCTCCCGATGGATAAGCTTCTTCCACTACATATGGACCTTCCCACTTCGATCTGAGCTTTCCTGGAAACAACTTAAGACGAGAATTATAGAGCAACACTTTATCTCCACTTTTGAAAGTCTTCTTCTCAATTTTCCTGTCATGCCATCTTTTAACTTTTTCCTTAAACAACCTAGCATTCTCATAGGCTTCACTTCTAAACTCATCTAAAGCATGCATATCTAATAAACGCTTCTCTCCTGCTGCTTTGAGATCATAATTTAAATTCTTAATTTCCCAAAAAGCTTGGTGTTCTAGTTCTAAAGGTAAATGGCATGCCTTACCGTACACCATCTTATAGGGTGTCATACCCATTGGATTTTTAAACGCAATATGGTACGCCCATAGAGTGTCATTTAACTTGTATGACCAATCTTTTTCTTGATTTGTCCATCGTCTTCTCGAGTATGGTCTTTAGTTCTCTATTTGAGAGTTCCACTTGACCACTCGTTTGGGGATGGTATGGTGAAGCAAGATGGTGAGTTACTCCATACTTGCTGAGGATTTTCCTGAAAGTCCCTTTCATAAAATGAGAACCACCGCCAGTAATTAAAATCTAGGAACGCCAAACCTGGGGAATATAACATCCTTGTTCATCTTCACTGAGGTAGCTACATCTGCATGATTTGTAGGGATAACTCCAACCCATTTAGTAACATAGTCAACAACAACAAGAATATGAGTATAAACACTGGACTCTATAAATTGTCCCATGTAATCCATTCCCCATACATCAAAGGGTTCAATTATGAGACTATAGTTCATTGCCATTTCTTGTCGCTTATCTATATTACCTCTTCTTTGGCAGACATCACAATATTCCACATACCTGTGTGCATCCTTGAATAAGGTGGGCCAATAGAATCCGGATTGAAGTACCTTTGCAGCAGTCCTTTTACCTGCATGATTCCCTCCATATGGATTGTCATGACAAGCCTTTAATATCACATTCATTTCGTGATTAGGAACACACTTCCGAATCATTTTGTCAAGCCCATGACGATATAGATACGGATCATCCCAAAAGTAATATTTAAGATCACTAAAGAATTTCATTATTTGATTTCTTGACATACCGGGAGGTAAACAATGTGTTGCTAGATAGTTAGCATAATCCGCATACCATGGATCAACAATCTCTACCTTGGCTAAATATTCTCCCAGAAATGATTCATTAATAGGTACGGGGTCATTAATTATGCCTTCCATCCTAGAGAGATGATCTGCTACCGGATTATCCTTACCCCTCCTATCTACTATTTGCAAATCATATTCTTGTAGTAATAAGACCCACCTAATCAACCTAGGCTTATCATCCTTTTTTACAAGTAGGTGACGTAAAGCTTGGTGATCCGTATGAATTATTACCTTAAAATTAATTATGTAAGATCTAAATTTATCGCAAGCAAAAATTATGGCTAGAAACTCTTTTTCCGTAGTAGCATAATGTTTCTAAATATTACTAGGAGGTCTACTAGCGTAGTAAATAACATTTAAATTATTTCCATCTCGCTGTCCTAACACAGCCCCTAAAGCATAATCACTAGCATCACACATAATTTCAAAAGGTTCATCCCAATTTGGAGGTTGCATGATGGGTGCTGAAACTAGTTTATCTTTAAGGTCCTCAAAAGCCTGAATGCAGTCATGGTCTAAATAGAATGGAGTTTCCTTATCAAGAAGATTGGTAAGGGGCATAGCTAGTTAGCAAAATCTTTTATAAACTGCTTATAAAATCCTGCATGTCCCAGAAACATTTTTAAGCTTTTAATGTCCTGTGGTATTGGGAGATTTTCTATAGCATTTATATTAGTTTTATCTATTTCTATTCCCTTCTTCGATACCTTGTGTCCAAAAACTTTACCTTCTCTTTCCATGAAATGACATTGCTCCCAATTCAAAACTAAGTTTGATTGCTTGTATCTTCACAAAACTCTGGTCAGATTGTAGAGACAATTATCAAAAGTTGTTCCACAAACGACAAAATTGTTTGTTAGGAATTCCATAGTTTTCTCAACAAGATCATCAAAAATCTTGAGAACACATTCCTGAAATATTGCTGCTGCATTACATAAGCCAAATGGAATTAATCTCTAAGCATATGTGCCATAAGTACAAGTAAAAGTTGTTTTCTCTTGATCTTCTGGCTGTATGGCAAATTGAGAATATCCAGAATAACCATCAAGAAAACAAAAATAAGAATTATTACTAAGTCTTTCTAAAATTTTATCCATGAATGGAATTCGTTTGTGATTCTTTTGTGTCTCGCGATTTAATTTCCTAAAATCAATGCACACACGATATCCTACAACTGGTCTCACAAGAACTAGCTCACCTTCCTCATTCATAGCAGCATCAAGACCACCCCGTCTTGGTATGCAATGAGGCGGGCTAACCCACTTACTGTCAGAAATAGGATATATTATGCGTGCATCAAGTAAGTGTATAACTTCTTTTCTTACTACTTCCTTCATCTTAGGATTAAGCCTTCTTTGTGTATCTACTACTAGTTCAACATCATCAAGCATGGTAATCTTATGTGTTACAATAGATGGATCTATTCCTTTAATATCACTCAATATATATCCAAAGGCCTCACGATGCTTAACCAAAACTGAAATGAGTTTATTAGTTTCATTTTCTGATAGATTCTTACTAATAACGACATGACACTTATTTTCCATAATTTTCTTTACTGAGTAAGAATCAATACCGAGTGTTTTAATCATTGTGTCTGTCCTCTCATCTACAAGGAAATCATTAAGGCAAGCATATTTTGAAAAACTATTTGTCACATTTTCCTTATCTTTAGAATTTTCAGTTGCTTCTTTCATTTTGTTATTAGATTCCAAGCCTTATCATATGTATAAGATAGAAAACTGCCATTTGAAGCAGAGTCTAGATTCATCCTATTTTCAATATTTAGCCCTCCATAAAATGTATGGATGATTAACCAATTAGGTAGACAATGATGGGGGAAATTATCTAGGTAGCTTTTATACCTTAGATATCCTTCATAAAGGCCCTCACTAGGATTATTTTTGAAACTGATAATAATACCTCTCATCCTGTGGGCTTTGCTTTCAGAGTAATATTTTGATAGGAACTTGGTTGTCAATTCCTCCCAAGTCCTTGGTGCCTATGCACAAAAAGATCTGTACTAGTCAAAAACATTATTAGAGAGAGTTTGTCTAAACAACTGGATTTTAACCATATCAAGATTACAGTCGTCGAAAATAAAGGAACTAAGAATATCTTCAAAGAATTGTAAATGTCGATGTGGACTTTCTTCATTGGTTCCTTCAAATTTCTTAGAATGTAATAACTCAAATAACAAAGGATGGATCTTGACTCCATCCGTATTTATGCTTTTGTTGACAGTTATAAAGGCATCCATGGGCGAACCCATTTTCCTTACCGCCTCAAGCTGATTTAAATGTTGAGTGTTGTCCATTGTTGCGGTCCTGCAACTCAAGTAAAAATTAGTACAACTAAAGTAAATAAATAAAAGTAAAGTGACTTATAGCGCTAAGCTCCCCCGTGATGGCGCCAGAAAATAGCTTGATGACTGCAAGTACACAAATCGTTTGTAGCTAGTTTCGAAATAAAGATATCGATCCCACAGGGAGCAGTAGGCGAAATACTAAAATTCTTTTAACTATAACTAAACGAACTACTTAAGAAATAACTTTGAGATGCAAGGAAGATAAAGTTGTTTTTGGGTTTTGGTTGAACAAGGTAATTTAAAGTAAGCAAAACTTAATGCAGAAAGTAAGAATCACGTGTGTAATAGAACTTTGGAGCTACAATAGGGAAAAAGGCATTCTCGGGGATTAGTGGATTCACCACTAGCAATTCAGACTAAGTAATCGAGAGTATTATAAAGGATATTCTCATAGTGTGTATGTATGTGGGAGGAGCTCCATATATGGACGATTTGCCAGCAATCGCTGCACACATTGGCCTCATAACCACAACAGACAGGAAATGACAACCATCGCATTACCGCGCTATTAAGGGATTTCTCCCATGGCATGGACATGGCATGATGAGTTCTCCTTAGTTCCCCAAGTTAGTACGTAAAGAATGACAACCGCTTTATAGTCACCGTAAGCGCTATCATCCCTCCGTCTACTAACAAGTAATCCCCTCCATCGAGTCCCCATAAGAGGAAAATATTAAGAAGGTGCACTTCTCCTTAATATCAAGATGAAGACAATTAACACGTACATATAATGATGTATAACATAATAATCTCTATGTCATCTCAGTCATATGCTAGGGTTTCTCCATCTCCCCAGGAACTAAGGATCTACTCAGACATGGAGGCAACATCATGGTAATGGTAATGGAAACAATCATAGGTGAATAGTACTTGAATAAATCCACAACGAGTATAGGAATTACAACAAGATCTAGACAAGATGCAGACAGGATGGATGAGAATGGTGGTGATGCAGTGGTGGTTGATTATGATCGATGCCTTAGCCTCACGGATCTGCGTAGGGTGAAGATGGATCCCTAGCGGATGAGTTCCCCCTCCATATGCCTTCCGGAGGTGAGGTTTTCGTGATTTCTGGGTGTTCTGTATGTCGTCTCTCTGAACCAATTACACGGGGTAAAACTATTTGACGAGGCGGAGGCGGCGCCAGCTATACGGCGGAGCTATACAACAGGAATATTTCCTCCGCTCGTATAGTTGGTCGTTATGCTCTTTGTCTCCTTTGTTCGCTTCGGGTTTTCTTCTGGTATTATTAATATTTCCCAAATAAAGGATTTACGTTGTTTTTGACTCCTTTTCTCCTCAGTACAACTGCTTCAATAATTATATCCATAGGATCCATCATCTGTCCTGATCCTGGTGAAAACAAACATAAAATGTGCGCGCGAACGCCGTAAAATACCAAGATCCTACGTTTACAATGCAAAATAATAATATAAAACATGATGCAAATTTGCACTCATCAATCATCAACCTTTAAGCATGACACACCACGGTTTGAGAACACTCCATACATGGTCGAGACCCATCTCGTACCAATGATCATTAGCGGGACCTGGATTCCCATGATGACCCCTGTGCATTCCATGAATCTTTCGTTGCTGAACCATGAATGTCGTGTCATATTCCTTTTGTCTCTTCAGTACTTGCATTGCCCAATAGCTGATCAATGACATCACCATGTAGTGTTCAATATCGTTACTGACAAATGTTATTTAACTCATTTCGATAAGTGATATCCCCGTGATCAAATCACACGATGCGTAGCTATTGTATATAACTTCTCTGAGTGGGCCCTCGAGTATCTTTCCGGCACGCGGATGGAAAAATTCCGCTCTTTACACATAATGTGTCTACATGTTCCTATGAATACCTGACCACACCTTTATGATCATCATTTAACCGAGTGGTGTTTGATGCTATCTAAGTATTCTCGGTTGACAGTGATTGATATGGTCTCACGGTCTGAGAAATAGGACACTAGGTCTTTTATAATCACTGTAACTTGAACTTCATGACATGATCGGGTCACGATGCTTAGGTGGGTATAGCTCATCATCTCATTCTCGCAATGAGGGGAATCCATTATCAACTGGCATAAATGCCACATGTTTAGGAAACCTTGACCATCTGTTGACCAATGAACCAGTGACAAGAGATTCACCGGGAACTCCTGGTTGTTTATATATCACATGTGTATTGACAGTTCCTTTCAATATAGTTATAGCATGATATAAAAATCAATCATAAACTTTATGAAATATGATAATAATCCATATTATTATTTGTCTCTAGGGCATATTTCTAACACACAATGCATGGGAGGTGTGGCTAGGAAGGCGAATCTCGACTCATGCACTCCTACTCCTACCTGCTGATCACTCACCTTTGATGCCTCTATATAGCGATAGGCTCACTCCCGCTGCTCCTCGCTAGTGCATGGACATATGGATCTAGTCTCAACTTCCCCAATAGCTTAGAACCATTATCAACAAGTGCCCATGCTCCCCAACTAACGCTTATTTTCTGGTTGCTGGTAGCTCCAAAATGTGTTACTTTTTACTGAGGATCTTATATTGGTTTTTATTTTGTTTCGATAGTTTTCACCTTTCAACTAACGATAATATTTCAAAAACAAAGAAACCTTGTTCACTATTGTGAATTTCAGCTGTTGTGCACTTTTAGAAGGATTTGAAGCCATTTATGAGATAATTGGAGAAAATCAAACAAGTCATTAATCGGAGTCAATAATAACTACTGAAAGTTTCAAACGAATTTCATATCCATATCTCCCTGATTCTTTTGGTCATGGGATGGACGACGAGAATGACGTGCAGTGGCATCGATATGATATCTTGTAAAACAGGAGGGGATGATCTCTAATTGATGAGGGGGATACACATACCTATGGGGGGGGGGGGTTCGTGCCACACCTATCCCCACCATGGCCACTGACCACCTAGGGGTATCCAATGCACCCTTCTCTTCTCACCTCCTCCTATATATACCCCATAGGGTGCTGCCTCATTGACAAGGGGTAACCTTAGCAATGTCATGGTTATAGACTTGGGTTTAATGGAAATGAGGGCGCTGGTAATTTCGTCAGCCTGTCAGACAAAAAAGGGAGTCGAAGTCCTGTCTGATTATGAGAAATAGAGGATTACAGAGTTTTCGATTCGCTAGATGCAATATAACTCATGGTGGATTGTATTTTGCTCAAAGCTACGTGAAGGGAATATACCCGAGAGGCAATAATAAAGTGGTTATTATCTTATTCCTTATTTATGATAAAAGTTTATTTTGCATGCTATAATTGTATTAATTGGAAACATTAATACATGTGTGTCTAATAAACAAATAAAGTGTTCCTAGTTATGCCTCTCATATAAACTAGCCATTGATTAACAAGATGATCAAGGTTTCCTCATCATGGACATTGGATGTTGTTAATAACGAGGTCATAGCATTGGTGGAATGATGTGATGAACATTCATCCAAAGTATAGCAATATTATCAAAGTCATTGTATTTAAATTGATATAACATGATACGAAGTAATTCTAGTCCTTAGACCATGATATCATGTCAATCACTAACACTAGAAGAGTAACTTGATAACATCAAACGTCACACCATAGTATGGTGACGATAAAGGTGGGTTCAGATAATCCGAAGGTGTTATGTAGAGGCTCATGGATCAAGAGTGGGATTTGTCCATCCCGATGACGGATAGACATACTCTAGTCCCTCTTGGTGATATCACATTGAGATAGCTTGCAAGCAAGTGATGTGATCACTAGAATGTTATATCACGGGAACAAGAAAATAGTACATGTTGGTAACGAGATCAAACTAGGTATGGGGATACCGATGATCGAATCTCGGACATGTAATATATCGCGAGACAAAGGGATTTAGTTACTAAAGTTAAAGGTTCACACGATCACTAGATTCATCGGTGAATGTGTAGGAGTCAGTATGGATCTCCAGGTCCCGCTGCTGATTATTGATCGGAGAGGGGTCTCGATCATGTCTTCATTATTCCCTAATCTTGGGGTGACACACTTAAGGGGTACCGACACCATTAGGAGCAAATATGTTTCAGATAAAGATTTAAGAAAGAGTTGGAATCATTTTGATGGAAACCGAAATTGTTTCAGGTGAAATTGCAGAAACTGGTTTTGCATGTGTTATTGAAAAGTTGCAGGGGTTTTATGTGAATATTTGTTAATTAAAGTAATTAACAAAAATTTGAATAAAATAAATAAAATAGCTTTATTTATTGAGAGTTGTGTCGTGGTGGTGGCATGGCAGATGCCATGGATAGGCTAAAGATGGGGCCAATGAGTGCTAGGGGAATCCAGGGAGGGAGAACGTGGTGATTCCACGCACGGAAGTTCTTGTATTCTCTCTATCAATGGCGTTTACAAGTGCTATTGAGGCTCTCAGCAAGAAGGAGACGGTGTCACTTACTCCCTACCAACTAGCCCTAGACTTCTACCTTAGACAGAGAAAATGATCGATCCCCTTCTATGGAGGCCTCGGTGCTCCTTATATAGGGGAGCCCGGGTTACAATTCTAGGGTACATGTGGTAGCATATTCTATGAATATGCTCCTCGCCTAAAGCAGATGCTTCTTTATTCTCTTTAATGGCTCGTCCGGGCTTTGGATGTAATTCATAGCGTAATCCGGCTTACCAAGTTACCTGCAAAACAGATAGAAAAACATGGCCGGCATATAATTTATGCCGGCCGGACCATAGTCAAGGAGATGCTCCATGGGCCGGGTCACACCATGACTCGGCCTGTCTTGAGGTGACCCGATCAGCACTTGCTTTGACTTCGCCGTACCTCGGCTAACTCGGCCCTTATACCCCGGTGTTACCCTACCCGAGGGTATCCCCCCCAACATTAGTCCCCGAAGCTGGTGCGGTCTTAGCAACTCTTAGTTGTTAAGGCCACAACAGGTTCCCATATCCAGATCTTTTGCTTCTTAGGCCGAGTTACCTAGTAATCCGGAGTTTCTCTTCTTGTGATCCTTTGGCTCATTCCGAGTTCTTCCTTGGTGGCCAGGTTTCTTGCTTAGTTATCCGGGTTACCATTCCTTGTCTCGTACGCTTCCCCACATCCTACGTGGAGGGTAATCATCATTTTGCCTCATTTAAAGGGCCACACGCATTTAATACCCGGTTACTATCGCAATGTCAGGAATAACTGCTATAAACCTCCCTTCACTGCAGCGTCTCGCTAACCGTGACATTACATCACATCGTGGGATCATTTGCTCCTGTAGCCCTTTCTGTGGCCTTGCTCTGACTGGCTGCTTTGGCCGCGTACACGCCCACAAAAGATCCCACGACGCGCGTGCTGAGCGGTTAAGTAGGAGGCGTGGGGCGATTTCAGGGGAAGTTCCCCTATTTCCTCTGTGCTTCCCAGCCTCTCTCTTTCACAGCAACCTCGCTGTCGCTGCCAGTTTTCTGCTACTCGAGCGCCGCCGCGACCGCGCTAATGCAGCCCCTCGCACCTGCGCCACCGTTCCCACTCAAGGTTTTCTTCACGGGGCCTTGCGCTTCCCGTTTTCCCTCTTCCGGCTACCTCTACTCCGATTTCTCCCTCGAGGACCTCGAATCCACCATGACAGAGGCAGATGCAGCGGTGGTGGCGCAGTAGGAGGAAGGAGCAGAGGGCCGCGAACGCGGCTGCTGGGATGGCTCCATCGTCCGCGAGGAGGACCTGGATTGGCTCTGTGCCACGCGCCGCATCCCCGCCGGCGTCGCTTGCCGCCTCGCCTCCGGTGAAGTCACTCCTTCCCCCAAATCTGGGGAATTTGTTGTCTTTCTTTCGCATTTCCAACGCGGCTTCGTCCTTCCCACTTCCGATTTTTTCTTTGATTTCATTTCTACATACAAGTTTCAACCGCATCATCTCCCCGCAAATTCTATTACTTCTCTGTCCTCCTTTGCCTCTGGCATTGAGGGGTACATCGGCCTCTGGCCAACCAAAGAACTTTGGATCAAGTTCTTTGGTCTCCGGAGGAATGTAGTTCTGGACAAGGAGCTTGCCCCAGAGGACAAACACTTGACCCAGTGCGGCGCCGCCACCATTTCTCCCTGGAAGACCTCCGTGTTCCCCTGGGTCACCAGACTTGAGTCCTGCAAGGGCTGGGCCCAGACTTTCTTTTATGTCCGGAACACCACCAAGGAGGACCTGATCCAGCTGCTCCCCTTCAAACTTGGCCCTTCTGATACCTCGCGTTGGGAGAGCATTCCGAAGCGGCCCACGGCCCTAGCGAATCAAGTGGAGCGCCGGATCAAGGAGCTTCTCAAGGAGCATCTCCGGGGGGAGGATATTATGATCACTTTTCTCCGTAGCCGGGTCTCCCCCCTCCAGAAGTGAGCCCACAAGATCTGCTACTTGAGCGGCCCTCTCGACCCCCACCGGACTTCATCCTTCGAGTTGGATAACTTGGTGGTTTACCGCCGGGTTAAGTCCATATTCAATGTGGAGAAGGAGTTCTCTGAGGATTGGGAGTGGGGACTTGATCCCTTCACCCGGGTCAACCCTCCTCCAAAGGTGAATTTTCCTTTTCTTGTTCTCCGAATATTCTCTGTATGTCGGTTCACTTTTGTAACTTGTCAACTGTTTCCTTGTTCTCAGCGATTCCTCCAGCAGCCACTGGAGGATGGCGAGGTGCTGGTGAGCAAGTGGTTGCTGGACCACACCGAGGAGGACGAGGAGGAGTCTGATCCGGAGGCCTTCCTACCTACCCCGGACGTCGCTAAACGCAGCACTGGTAAGACCTCTTCTCTAAGGGACTGGCCAGACGATGATGACTCGCACGTTGAGGTCATGGAGGTATTTGATCCGGTTCCCATCTCTTATGCGCATCTGGCTATGTTCGAATGTTCCGCTAACCCGGACGATCAGGTCCACGAGGTTCCTCCCCTTGCCACTTGTGGGCCGGCCCCTGCTCCTTCCCAGAAGCACGCGGCTACCTCGGCCGCAGCTTCGGAGGTACCGCCACCCAAGAAGAGGCAGAAGAAATCCGGGGTTAAACCCTCGTCCAAGCCGGCCGCCAAGAGCACGGTTCGGAGGGCGCCCAAACCTCGGGCTCCTCCTACCGCAAATGAGTAAGTCCTTTAGCACTGCTACTTGGGATTTTTCCTTTGCTTGCCTTTGTTTCTTATTGATTCTATCTTTTTGACTTAGTGCTTTTTCTTTTTCTTGGAGCACCTAGGGATATCCCTCAGAGCGGCTCCGGCATTGCCTCCCCACTCCGGAGCAGTCCCTCTCTCCCCTTCGCAACGACGATTATCGTCCGCTCAACCCTATTCAAGAGGGCTCCGCGGTTGCGCCTGACCAGAGCCCACCTCGCCAAGAGGAGGGCAATGTCGGTGCGGGGGGTAGTGGGGTGCCTCTGGATACGGCGATGCCGGATCTCCCCAGTTCCTCGGCCTCAGCGCCAGATCTTGAGGTGCCATTTTCATCGGCGTCGCCCCCAACAAGTCCTTTTGTTCCAGTTCCCCCAGCATCACCAGCACCAGCACCAGCAATACCACCACCACCAGCAGCAGCATCAGCACCAGCAGTACCAGCAGCACCAGCATCAGCATCAACAACACCAGCATCAGCACCAACAGCAGCAAAAGCCTCCACCAAGCCTCCCAAGGGAAAAGCCCCATTGGCTCCCTCCGGGTCTACCCCTTCGATGGCAGATATTTTTCAATCAGTTCCTCCACCATCATCCGATGTAGTTAAGAAGACTTCCGGGTCAGCAAAAAGAACCTCTTTCGGGTCTACCACTTCTGGGTCAGAGGGCAGCCAACAACTAGTTTTGAATACCAGCTCCGCTACAGCTTAATCCGCTAGGCGAGAGGCCCACGTGAAGGGTCTTGTGGCGAACTATTCTTTGAGCGGCGAAAGGTACAGTCCACTGCTCCTTGAGTATGTGAAGAACTGGAACAACGCATAATTCGCCGACCCTCAAGATGATCTGCCAGAGAAGTTCGGCCCAGCCGAGTTCAACGCCCAGATGAACTCCGCTACCAAGGCTATCTCCTTAGCTGACCGGATGATGTAGGTAATTCTTTTTCTCTCCTGTTGATGTTTTACATAACTGAGCATTTGTAGATATAGCCCCTAGCCCCTGAGCCTCCGAGGGAATAACTTGTTATTCAGTCGGATGCTTCTCATAGAACCTAGTTTTTGTTCATAGCAACATCAAATTTTAATATAGTTAGAGCCGGGTCTAGTTCCCCTGGCCCGTATCTTATGCACTTCGAATATCCACACACCTAGAGCCGGATTAAGTTCCACTTGGCCTGGATTTCGTAGACTTCGAATATCCACACACCTAGAGCCGGGTTAAGTTCCACTTGGCCCGTGTCTTGTAGACTTCGAATATCCACACACCTAGAGCCGGGTTAAGTTCCACTTGGCCCGGGTCTTGTAGACTTCGAATATCCACACACCTAGAGCCGGGTTAAGTTCCGCTTGGCCCGGGTCTTGTAGACTTCGAATATCCACACACCTAGAGCCGGGTTAAGTTCCACTTGGCCCGAATCTTGTAGACATCGAATTGTTTTTGCTCTGCCTTTGAACTTTGCCATTTCCTTGCTTATTTCAGATTACCACTAACCGCCGATCCACTGAGTTCCAGCACCTGCTGGACTCCTATAAAGACATTTGCGCACGTTATGGAAAAGTCCTGGTGGAGTACCCGAAGAGGGGTAATTTTCCATCCTTCGTCTTCCGTATTTATTCGAACTTCTTAGGATCCATATGAATTTGCTGTCCGAATCATGCAGCCGAGGTTGAAGCTGAAAACATAATCATGCGGAAGAACCTTGCTGAAATCAAAGGTAAATTTATCCCCTCCACACGATCATTTTATTTTCCTTGCTTTATCCGGTGGACACTTATACTTTGGGTCCTCCGGATCATTATGCTGTTGCAGTTGCCCTCGAAGATAGCGTCATCATGCCTGAAATGATGACTCATTTCCTCGAACAAGTAGGGAAGCATGAGGCTGAGCTGAAAAAGAAAGATGCAGAGATAGCTCGGCTCCAACAGCAGGACTCGGAGATTACTCAGTTGAATGCTGAAATTCAGAGGCTTAAGAGCTTCCATCAGTCCGAGTTGGAGAAGGCTGACCAGGAGTTTGTTGAGGAGAAAGAGCGTTTAACCATGCAAATCTCCAAGGATAAGAGCCTATTGGAGGAAGCTGATGTCAAGCTTACGTCGGTGACCACCGAATATGAGAAACTCCAGGCCCATAGTGCCGACGTTGATTCCGAGCTTCAGCGACTCCTCTTCTAGATCTTGTGTGATTTTTCTGCCCTAGCTTGATTTTCTTTCCTCCAGATTTGGTCCTTTTGTTCACTATTTTTCTTCTCATTCTTAGGCAAATTTCTAGAGAGTGATACGCTCGGTGCCTCTGCCGTATGCCAGTCCCGTGAACAGTGTGGTATTCTTGCTGCCCCTGGTGCTGAGCCAATCCCGTATACTACGGAGGATCTCCTGGCGAGTCTCACCGCTCGCCTTGAGGTAGTGAAGAACCACAGCGTAGATATTATCCCAGCGGCAACGCGGATGTTCAACTGCCTTTGGCCCAGTGAATCCATTCCAAAGAAAGGCTCGGCTTTTATAGCCAAATTAATGGAATGTGACACGCAACTGCATCTGTGGCACGAATCTGCTGCCTGGGCTGGGGCCAACATTGCCTTGCAATTTTCTCTTTCATGGTATGAAGGAATTGATCTGGGGTTGCTCACCCGTATGCGCACCGGGTCTAAGTGGTGCGAGGATCCAGAGTGGATCGCGCACCGCAAAGCCTGTGCCAACAAGCTCATCCACTACTCCTTCTGCCATGCTTGGAATGAGGGGCCGAGTTATCTCGATGTCGTTGAAGAAGAAGCTGCCTCTGAAGATGAAGAGGGAAGGAGTGAAGGTGAGGGCTCCGAACCGATCGATAAGGCCGAAGATCCGGAGGATAGCAAGGTTAACCCGGAGGACGAAGCCGAGGCTAGTGCCCCTCCACCACACTCCGAAATACCTCCTTCATCGACGGATGATTCGATTGCTGCTCCTGCTCCTTAAAAACACTGGTCATATTTATCAGATCACCGGAATGCCAGGCGTAGATGTATTTAAATACTTTGGTTTGGTTGTGCTACAATTTTATGTTCTGAACTAAGTTTTATCGCTAGATTATTGTGGGCGAAGTCCCCGAGTTTCGTTTTCTTGTTCCCCCAATTTTTGACTTGGCTCGTGTCTACCTTGATTCGGTTTTTCAACTTACGATTCCAAGGTTCAAAAAATTGACTTAACAATACTTGAAACCTTGAGATTATCTCAAAATGATCTGGCATTTTAGTGACCAAAAAAAACCAAGGGTTAGTCAAAAAACCAATGTCAGCCCGCTTAAGTTCTTTTCCTTAGTCGTTTTTCATGTGCTTGGCCATTCCAAACTTGTTCTCTTGCTTGCCATGAAGCCAATTCGTGTTGGACAGTAGCAAAGTCGAAGAGTTAGGTTTTTGGTGCTTACACATTACTAATCCAACTAAGGTATAAGCGACTTAACCTAGCCGACATAAAAATACGAAAACAAGAAACAAACATTATAGAAGTCCCCGAGTCTCTGCTCGGGGTGGCAAAGTTTTTATTGATAAGCTCATCACCAACATACATGCCGACGTATGAGTAGCTCGGATACATTCACCTCTTAGGTGTAGAAAGGACGAAGCAGTGCTACGTTCCACGGTCGTTTGGATTCCTCTCCGGACTTGTCCGCCTTGTTCTTTTCCTGGTGTTGTGCATCAATAAGATAGTAGGAGTCATTGCGCAAGGCTTTGCTCACAATGAAAGGTCCTTCCCATGGAGGGGATAACTTATGCATGCCAGTAGTGCGCTCTATTAGCTGTAGTACCAAATCACCTTCCCGGAAAACTCGGGGGTTTACTTTCCGGCTATGATAGCGTCCGAGATTTTGCTGATATATGGCGGATCTGGACAAGGCCAGTTCTCTCACTTCTTCTAGCAGATCAACATCATTTTGCTGGACCTTGTGCACTTCGGCTTCTATGTATTGGGTGACTCTTGGCAAATCATGCTCTATGTCGGCTGGTAACATAACTTCTGCCCCATATACCAGAAAGAATGGCGTATAGCCTGTTGATCGATTCGGAGTTGTTCTTAAACTCCACAGTACCGCTGGTAGTTCTTCTATCCAGCACCCCGCTGATCTTTGCAGTGGCTCTATGAGCCGGGGTTTTATCCCAGACAATACCAGTCCGTCGGATCTTTCCACTTGCCCGTTCGATGCGGGGTGTGCGACTGATGCGACATCTAACTGGATCTTCTTTTCTCGGCAGAATCTCGCAAATGCTCCTTTAGCAAAATTTGTTCCATTATTAGTTATCATGCTATGGGGATAGCCGTACCTTAGGGTTATATCCTTGAGGAATCTTACTGCTGTTGCCCCATCATATTTCCGAAATGGTTTCACCTCAATCCATTTGGTGAACTTGTCAACCATGACCAGAATATGGGTCATCCCTCCTTTGGCCGGCTTAAATGGTCCTACCATATCTAGGCACCATACAGCAAATGGCCATGTAATGGGGATAGTTTTTAGTTCCGACATTGGTAGGTGAGTTTTCGTGGCATATCTTTGACAACCATTGCATTTTCTCACCAAGTACTCTGCTTGCTCCAAAGCACTGGGCCAATAAAATCCATGGCGGAAAGCTTTTTCTACTAACGCCTTTGAGGAGGCATGGCTGCCACATTCCCCTTGGTGAATATCCTGGAGTATGTCAAGTCCTTCCCCCGGATCAACACACCGACGTAGCACTATTGTCACACTCCTTTTGTATAGTTCGGCGTTGATAATCGTATAGGACTTTGCCCTTCTCTGAATCTGTCTTGAACTTATTTCGTCATCCGGTAAGATTCCCTCTTTCAGGAAATCAAAAATTGGCTTGGCCCAAGTTGGTACAGTCCGGACGGGAAATGGTTCCTCATCAACTTCCATTGCATCCACCAACATAACTCCTGCCCGATCAGACTGAACAGTCCCCGGGTTTGCTGAGGCAGTCCCCGAGTTTACTAAAGCAGTCCCTGGGTTTGCCGAGGTGCTCCCCCACTCTATCTCCATAGGTGTAGCTCCTGATCCGGAGAGTCCCGGGATGTAAATGGAATTTGATTCTGGTGAGGGCGTGATAAATGGTTTTCTCAGGTGCTCGAAGGCTACATTCAGTGGGATAGGCTGCCGGGACGAGCCTAACTTGGACAGCGTATCCGCTGCCTCGTTCTCGGTCCGGGGTATGTGATGGAACTCACATCCCTCAAAAAACCCACTTATCTTTTGAACATGGAACCTGTATAGGGCCATGTTAGCATCCAAGGCATCCCAATTTCCAGACACTTGCTGTACCACCAAATCAGAATCTCGAAAGCATTGTACCCGACGTATCCCTACTTCTTTCGCCACTTTGAGTCCATGCACCAATGCTTCGTACTCCGCCACATTATTCGAGGCGCTGAAGTGGATTTGAAGGACATATTTCAGTTGATCCTTCTTGGGTGAGTTAAGCACTACTCTGGCGCCCAACCCATCTTTCAGTTTCGATCCATCGAAGTGCATTTGCCAATAATTGGAGTCCGACAAGGGTGGCTCGTATTGCATTTCAGCCCAGTCCACAAAGAAATCCGCCACGGCTTGTGACTTGATCGCATCCCTTCTGTCGAATTGTGGTGTATAGGGAGCTAACTCGATTGCCTACTTTGCTATCTGGCCATTTGCATCTTTGTTACTCATAATTTCCGAAATGGGCGCCTCACATATCACCTTCATGGGGTGTTCCTCAAAATAGTGTCTGAGTTTCTTGGCCGACATATATACGTCGTACGCCATCTTCTGATAGTGAGGATAGTTCTGTTTCGAGACTGACAATACCTCGCTCAGATAGTACACCGGCCTTTGCACGGACTTTCCTTCCTCTTCACGCTCCACTACGATTACTACACTTATGACTCGGTTGGTCGCGGCTACGTAGAGCAACATTGGCTCCTTAGGTAGTGGTGCGGCTAGGATTGGCGCATTAGATAACATCTTTTTCAACTCTCGAAATGCGAGATCCGCCTGTGGCGTCCATGTGAACTTGTCTGCCTTTTTTCATAAGTTGGTAGAGGGGCAGGCCTTCTCTCCCAACCGACATACGAACCGACTTAATGATGCTAGGCAACCAGTGAACTTCTACACATCGTTAAGGCATTTTGGCAGTTCCATTCTTTCTATGGCCCGGATTTTTGTCGAATTAGCTTCAATGCCACGGCTAGACACCAAAAAACCGAGTAATTTTCAGGTGGGTACGCCAAAGGTGCACTTCTCCGGGTTCAGCTTCATTCGAAACTTTCTCAAGTTCGCGAATGTCTGTCAAAAATCATCAAGGAGCGTATTGCTTTCCTTGGTTTCTATTACCACATCATCCACATAGACTTGCACGTTTCGACCTATTTGATCATGTAAGCATTTTTGCATGCATCACTGGTTTGTTGCTCCTGCATTACGTAACCCAAACGGCATAGTGCGATAGCAATAAGCCTCGTACGGGGGAATAAATGCAGTCTTTATTTGATCATCCGGATTCAGGGGTATCTGGTGGAAGCTAGAATACGCATCAATGAATGACAGTAGCTCACATCTGGCCGTTGAGTCTATGACTTGATCTATCCTAGGGAGTGGGAATGGATCTTTGGGACACGCCTTATTCAGGTTCATGTAATCAATACACATGTGCCATACCACAGCTACGTTCGGATCATCTTTCTTTTTCTCCACTAGCACCAGATTAGAGAGCCAATCCGGATAGAGTACTTCCATGATAAATCAGGTCGCTAGGAGCCTAGCAATTTCATCTCCAATGACTTTCCTCCTATCTTCGGCGAAACGCCGGAGTGGTTTCTTTACCGGCTTAGCCCCGGGCCTTACGTTCAATGAGTGCTCAGCCAAGTCTCTCGGTACACCTTGCAGATCCTGATTAGACCAAGCAAAGATATCTCGATTCTCACGAAGGAAGTTGACGAGCTCGCTTTCCTATTTGCTGATTAACCCGGCACTACTGGTCACGATGCGCTCTGGGAACTGATCATCGATTGGGACTTTCTTCATGACCTTAGTTGCCTGGAACGATATGCTCCCGTGCGGGTTGGTCAGGGCCGGCATATGTTGTTGCGCGGATTGAGCCAATGCCGCCACTTCTAGTATCTTCCTTTTTTCTTGAGCTATCACGAGTGACTCGGCTAAATTGGATCCGGCTGAAGCGCACTCGATCGAATGCCGGAAGTCCCCTGATATAGTTATCACGCCCCTTGGCCCGGGAAACTTCATCTTAAGGTAACTGATGTGGGTAGTTTCCATGAATTTGTTCAGCACTGGCCTGCCAAGTAACGCGTGATAAGCGCTCTCCAGATTCACCACTTCAAATTCCAATCTCAGTACGGCAATTGTCTCTTTTGCCGAATAACACGTCAACCCGGACCTGACCAATTGGCTCACAGGAAATACCCGGTACAATGCCATGAAAGGTGGTCCTCGTTGCTTGCAACATGTTCTCTGTTATCCCCAACTTGTGCATGGTATCCTTGTACATTTTGTTTGATACTACTTCCATTGTCAATCAGTACCTTGGAAAACCTTACAATGAGATTCGGCCCGATGAACGTCGGATCCAGGACCTGAGCATAGGTCCATGGGCTTGGCATGATCTTTGGGTGATCCTTTATACTCCATGTAATCTCCTGATCTGCCCAGGGCATATACCTCACTACTGCTGGCATTACTACGTTCACCTCCATATGCCGGCGCTGCAAGATTTTCCGGTCATTCTCTTCCGTGGTAAACACAGAGTAGCTTTGATGATGTTCCCTGTACTCGTTTCGTCCCTCATTCTCGTTGTAACCCTGACCTTGTTGCTGGCTATTTCCCACTTGATGTACCGCATCCCTTCTTTCCGGATTCTCGTACCTCGAAGGAGGTGGTGGCAACATCAATTGCTGTCCATTCCCCCTAGCAGTAACGGTGGCCGATGTGCTTCATTTCTAGGTGCTTCGTTCCGAGGTGCCTGAGCATTCCCCGAACTTTCCTCTTCTAACTTCCTCATCCATTCACATTGCCGGGTTGTATGATTCGCCGGGCTATTCGGGCTTGGCGTATGGAACTTGCAAGGTTGATCCAACATGGACTCAAATGTATACCTCGGTCTATCCTTTTGCTCTTGCCATTGTTTCTTCTGCTCCGGGGTCCAAGGTTTTTTCCCCTCGTTTTTCTGCTGCCAGTTTTGCCCTCTAGTTTTTCAGTGTTGGCTGGCTCCGGCATTGGAATGATACCGGTCTACTGCTGCGACCTGTTGCGAGTTATACCGGTAATCCGAACGCTCATCCCTTCTCTTTCCTCAAAAATCATTCCTCCTTGACGATCCAGGGCCATCTCGGCCATAATATTCCTCATTTTCCTCGCTCGACATTAGCCGAGGTTGCGTTGGATCTCCCAAGGCATATGAATCTGCGATCCGGATCGTCTCAGCCAAGGTGGTTGGCATGTCTCACTGTAACCTCTACCACAGCATACTTCCATATCTGCATCCCTGAGCGAACCACGCAATAGCTTGTGATTCAATTACTCCTTCGCATGAGTTTCGCACATTGCACCACCGAGTCAGAAAATCTCTATCTGGCTCATTCGGTCTCTGTCGGCACAATGCAAGGGTTTGTGGCCTATTGGGTCTTTGTAGGTGCTTGAGAAGTTGCTAACAAACAGCTCCTCGAAATCCAACCAATAGTTGACACTCCCTGGTGGCAAATTGTTCAGCCAAACTCGCGCTGGTCCTTCCAGCATTTGCGGCACATATCTTACTGCCCATCTCAAATTTCCTGTTGCGATCTTGACCGTTGTGGCGTAGTCAATCAGCCAATCCTCAGACTGGTACTACCATCATAGGTTTGGGTTCCTCTGGCCAGCTGAAAGTTTGGCACTAGTGGTTCGTTCATGATCCAGGGCCCAAAGCATGCTGGACCCGGTGGACCTTGTATCTCAATTTGCTCCGACCTATAAATCCTATCCAATTTCAGCCTTGCATCATCTGGCTGCAAGTTCCTGCTCCCCAGCCTTGACCCAATTATGTGGTGATCCGGTCTGGGGTATCTGTCGTTGACCATAGTCGAATAACCATCATTGTATCTTTCCTGATCTGGACGAGCATTATGTGGTTGTGCTGCTTGTCCTGCGCTCCCTTCTTGCCGAGGTGCGCGCTGTTGCTACGTCCGAGGTAATTTTTTCCTGTTCCCACGGGGTCATGCTGTCCGGAATTGCCGTTGGCAGCATTTCTTTGACCGGCATTGCCTTGGTCACGGTTACCTCGGGCGGCCACACCTCGGCTAGTACTGTGCCGATCCTCATCAACTTGTACTGCTTTGCCTTTTCCAGCCCTTACCGGGTCATAAGGAACCACCTGTTTGTCTCTTCTTCCGGAGTCTACCACTTCTTCTTTCCGGGGATTATGACCCAGAGATGACGCGGCTCCTCTGGATCTCGCCGGGTTATTTCTGGCTGAATGTACCACCTGTGAGGCTCCTAGTGGCGCCGGGTTTGCCTTGTTTATTTCTTCATTTTGCTGGCAAGCAACTCTTAACAAGTGATTTACCCTCTCTTGTTGCCTTTGCCGGGCCTCTCCAGTTAAACCTTCTAACAAGGATGTGGCCACGTTTTTTGCCCTAAGGTTCTTTGCCGGAGTACTGTACCGATCCAGCCCTCCTGTTACTATCGTGGCTGTCTGACCTGGCCTAGGCTCGTACTCCTTGTCAATTTCAGTGATCAGATTCCTGCCCCGGATTTTCACTCCATCTATGCGGTTTGCCTTAGCATATTCTCTCAAGGTGATGTTCAAATACTGATGCAGCTCTGCTACCTTCTTTGCCCCAACTAGCATTTTCCGCCTAGTTTCCTCTAACTCAGCTTGTGCCTGAGCCGGATCTACCAGAGGTGCTATTGGTGTCGCTAGGCTATCTATTGCTTGCTGGAGCACATTCTCTGGCCTTTCTAGGGGAGGAAACCTAGAACTGGTCTTCTTTGGTGTTACCTCTGGCTCTGGCGCTGGATCCTTGCTCGGTTCCGCATCAGGCGCGGTCATCAGGACTTCAGCTCTGCTAGTGGGGCGAGTGATAGGCACTCCACGAGCTGCACTTAGAGGTGGCTCGCCTCCCTCGACGATATGCCGCGGATGAACGCAGGACTCGTCCATGTCGATGTAGATCTTGTGCGCGCCAAGCTTGATGAATACGCCATTGCGTGGTGGAGGGTGCCTGCCAAAGCTTCCTGCATTGTCGCTGACGTAATCCAGCGCTCCAAAGCGCTGAACCAAGCCTAAGACGACACGCTCGCCGGTGCCAGAGAAGTTTCCCGTCTGAATTTTCACCCCTGCTAGCACCGCTAGCCCCACAGTGGGTGTGTGAGTGGAAGCATGTTTATGTGAGTGGAGCATCCACCCACATGAATGATGGAAGAGGTGGGGGCACCTCCATGGCTGCTAGCCATCGGAGGGGGCTGCCCCCTCTCCTCCTCTCACAACACACCTCCTTGTGAAAGATCTCTCTCCCCCTCTAGAAATTATTCCCCATGATCTCGGATTAGCGAGATACATGTTCCCGATGGCTTTGTCTAGAAAGGAGTTGCTGATTCTAATGCATCGCTGGAGAGAGGACGTGGAGGTTGTCGGGGTACCGTACATGTGTGCAATCACGGATGCACCGCTGCTTTGCGTTGCTGGACTTGCTGGTGCTGGACCCGCTAGACTTACTGGTGCTGGAGCTGCTGGACTTGCAGGACTTCATCACGATCTTGAGATTGGCAAGTGTACGACTACATCATCCACGAAATCAGATTTTGTTAACAATGCTTTGTCGCTCTTCATGAGTATGTTCTCTATGCATGTATATCCACCTGTTTATTATATATAGGTAGATAGATCTTGGTGCTTAGTTATTCACTTCCTAGGATTTTTTTTGTTTTCTAGGCTGCAAACCCAACAGTGATATCAGAGCTTGATCTATGCGTAGATGCTATTCACGGGTAGAACACGGATGAATGCAAGTGCACAGATCGTTTGTAGCTAGTTTCGAAATAAAGATATCGATCCCACAAGGAGCATGAGTCTGAAGTCTAATAACTCTTGAAATAAATATTACAATAGAAATGCTAAATAAAGTTCTAAGTGATAAGATAAAATGCGAGTATTGCGTGAAAAGGTATTTTTGGGTTTTTGGTATAAGAGCAATAATAAATAAAGTAAAACAACTGAACACAGAAAGTAAGTATCGAGAGATTGGAATTGCAATAAGGGAAAATCGTTCTCAGGGAGTAGCAGATACACCACTAGAATTATAAGGAGCTAAGATAAAGATTATTATCATGAACATTCTCAACTATGTATGTGTGGTAGGAACTCCGTATTTGGACAAATAAGCAGCAACCACTGCTCACATCATCCTCATAACCACAACAGTCGGCAATCGGCATCAATCGAATTACTGTGCTATTAAGGGACATAATCCTGTAGGACGTATCCCATGGCATGGATAGTGTTCCGTGAGTTTCCTCGGTTTCCCAAGTTGATACGTAAGGAGTGCCAACAGCTTTATAGTCACTCTAAGTGCTAGCACACCTCCGTCTACCAACAACTAGTTCCCTGCATCAAGTCCCCATAAGAGGCAAATGTTGAGAGGTTGACTTCTCTCAATATCAAGATGAAGACAATCTAACACATGGTCACATTGATGAATATCATAATAAACTTTATCTTATTTCAATCTCATACTAGGGTTTCTCCATCTCCCCAAGAACTACTGATCTACTCAGACATGGAGGCAATCAACATCATGGCAATAACAATGGAATCTATCATAGATGAATAGTACTTGTATAAATCCACAACGAGTACGAAAATTACAACAAGATCTAGACAAGATGCAAATGGGATGGATGGATATGGTGGTGATGCAGCGGTGGATGATGAAGATCGATGCCTTAGCCTCCTAGATCTGCGCAGGGCAAAGATGGATCCCTGGTGGATGAGTTCCACCTCCAGATGCCTTCCGGAGGTGAGGTTTCGGTGATTTCTAGGTGTTCTATATGTCATCTATCTGATCCAGTTGCACGGGGTGAAACTATTTGAGGAGGCGGTGGTGGTGCCAACTATACGACCAGAACTATACAGCCGGAAAATTTATTCCGGTTGTATAGTTGGTCATTGAACCGTTTGTACGTCTTGTTCGCTTTGGGTTTTCTTCTGGTATTATTAATATTTCCCAATAAGCGATTAATGTTGTTTTTGACTTCTTTTCTCTTAGTACAACAGCTCCAAGAATTGTGTCAATTGGATCCATCATCTGTCCTGATCCTCATGAAAACAGACATAAAATGTGCACGCGAGTGCCGTGAAATACCAAGATCCTACATCTACAATGCAAAATAATAGTGTAAAACATGATGCAAATATGCACTCATCAACTTCCCCAAGCTTAGACTCTTGCTCGTCCCGAGCAAGTTTAGCTTAATGGATGTGATCCTCATATTCATGAAGCTGAGTCGATAAAATAAATGAGACAGTTGCAACATGTGATTATCATATATGATACATATGAATAAGTTCGTGAATAATACCTTACTCGAATCATCTGAATAGTTTTAGCAGGCTTCCACACCTTAGTGGTCAACAGTTCACAAAAGATGAATCTCAACATAATGTAAAAGTATCTAGTTCAACCGAATGAGTTAGCGAGGTAGTCCCAAGTGTTTTAGGATCGACGTATTCACTTGGGATTCAAAATCTCAAAAGTGTCTCTTTGTCATACTACAATATAGTGGTATATGACTATTTGCTCTTTGCACACTTGCTCTTTTTCTTCTTCCTTTTCTTCTCTTTTGTGTATATACTCACACTTTTGTTTAAGTGATGTGCAAAGGAGCTAGCCATACATTCCACTTCATGTAGGAATTCAAAGTTTAATGATCTCAATTATCAAATTACAATTGTATATGAAGCATTTTTATGACTTAAAGATTCTATCTCGACTTGTTTTCACTCTATTTTGACAGCACTTTTTATTTTCCTTTGTTCGAAGTTTCTTTTTCAACTTAACTACATAGATAATTTTTTCTTTGCAAATCAAACCATAGACTTACAACATGTTGACCAAATTATCTTTATGTGTTCCATTAGTACCAATGGTGTGGAAGACTACTATTTCTATTATTCAGTGCAAGTAAAATTATACTCAAGCCACATATATCCAATAAAACAAACACAAACTCAATATTGCTCCATATATAATAATAAACTCGGAATTTCATTAAAGGGATCGACTATTCCTAAAGGGAATTCTAATGGTGCAAGCTTTATTTCTAGTTTGAACTAATGCAAAACTAAAATAGTAATGTAAAACTTATAAGATACATTACAATGTCTTAAGTATCTCCCCAAGCTTGGAATCAAGCCAGGAAGGATCAAATAATTCCTTGCCATTATTTGATATTGTGATTATTGTAGATCACCGTGGCGCCATGGCACACGGTATCTTCTCTTCACGGGCCAGCCTGAGATGGAGGATTGATTGACAACTTATAATTCTTTAACATGTAGCTTGTAGAAAAGATTATTCCTCTCTAGCACTTTCACTTGCTCTTTAATGAACTCAGTGTTATCCTGAAGCGTTTGTAGCACCTTAAGACTCATAGAAAAACCTGCTTCGGTTGTTTGCTTGATATATTCATCAAGTTTGTCAAGATAAAGGCACAGAAACCGAAGATATTTGGGTGTCCCTGACGTGTCCCTGTCCATATCTTCAATCTTCAGCTCGAGGGCCTTCAAATCCCTCTTCTGGCGTGCATTATCGGTGTCGAGGAACTCCATAGGGATGGTCTTGATCTCCTTGACTTGCTCGCTATTGCTCCCAATGTCCATAGGATTTTTTCTTCTTGGCTTCCGTCCCTTGGTTATGTGTCCTCACGTGTGAATAAGAAGTGGATTGGTTTCTGGAGATTATGATTAGAGAGAGAGACAATGGCAGTATATAAGGGGGTCAAAGGTTAGTAAAACTCGCAAGAAACACCAAATTGTCGCCCAAGAAAAGAATCTTAACGAAACAAAGAAAGAAATCACGGATTTGGAAGAGTCCTGCCACGTAATGACCAACTATACGGGCGCGACCCGTATAGCTCTGGATGTATAGTTGATTCCGGGCAGATTTTCCAAATATCTCGAGTCCAGGTCGATTAAGTCATGAATCGGAACCGACAATAACATTTTTTTTCATGAGTAAAAACAAAAAGGCAAACAAAAAGTGTTTGGTAGTTTAACGACCAACTATACGGCCGAAAATTTTGCTCCGATCGTATAGTTGTGACCGTATCGATATAGACACCAAAAATCGAAAGTGTCTGAGAGTTTAACGACCAACTATACGGCCGGAATATTGTCTTCGGTCGTATAGTTGCAACCGTATAGATACAGACATCAAGAATCGAAAGTGTCTGAGAGTTTAATGACCAACTATATGGCCGGGATTTTAGCTATGGTCGTATAGTTGTGCCCGTATAGGTCCAGACTTTGAAAACAATTTCACGAAGATGATACAGAGAGTTTAATGACCAACTATATGGCAGGAGATTTTTTTCTGGTCATATAGTTGCGCCCGTATAGTTGGTAAAAACCCTCAGAAACTTCTGAAAAACACGAGGAATTCAAAGGAAAAAATTTCAGAAGTAAAATCTATGAAAATAACTCACTTATTTGAGTAGGAACACTTACCTCGAACTTACTGTTTGTTTATTCGGGGATGAAAAACTTCTCCAACAACAAAGACTCCTTCTCTTTTGGAGTAATTGACCTTAGTTCACTAATAATTCTTGTAAATGAAAATCACCGGGACTAAAGTTCCTCTCAACAAGATTGGTGCTTATTGGGCAAACATGGACACTACATTTAACATCTTTGTTTCTTACCTCTACATAATCTGCAACTCAAATTCTTGAAGTGAAAGAATCCAACAGATTAGTCTTGGCTTATGCTATTTCCTCTCAAGGAGTTCTTTTAAACCATCACGATCCGTATCAACTCTTACTTTTGCATCAACTATATAAGAACGACATTTATCACAAGAGAAAAATATAGCAAAAAGTTCCCTTTCTTCCTAAGGGTAATTCTTTTGAGCACCATTAAGAGTTCTACTAGCATGATGTATAATACTCCCTCTGATCCATAATAAGTGTCAGTGTTTTTGTACTAACTTAGTACAAAGTTTATACTAAGTCTCCAACACTTATTTTGGATTAGAGGGAGTATTAAATCTGCGACCAATGTGTTGACCCAGAGTTACTCCTATATCATCATCACTAGCTTCACACATTAAGTCAAAGGTCATATCCTAGATAGGCGGTTTAATGATAGGAGCACGAGATAAAGAATTCTTGAGTTTATAAAAGGCCTCAAGACATTTATCATCAAAATTAAATCTTACTCCCTTTTGCAGGAGGTTAGTCAAAGATTTAGATATTCCATATAAATTTCTAATGAACCTTCTAGAAAAACCCCCATGACCAAGGAAACTTCTTATACCTTTAATATCCCTAGGTTGTGGCATTCTCTCTATGGCCTCAAACTTAGCTCTATCCACTTCAATTCCTTACATGATACCTTGTGTCCAAGGACTATACCTTCTTTGACCATAAAATGGCACTTCTCCCAGTTTAGAACATGATTTGTTTCTTCGCAATGCTGCAAAAATCTTTTGAGATTATCCAAGAAACTAGTAAACGAAGTTCCATAGATAGAAAAGTCATCCACAAATACTTCCATTATCAGATCTATAAAATCCGCAAAAATAGCAGTCATGCCTCTTTGAAAAGTAGCTGGAGCATTACATAAACCAAAAAGGCATACGTCGGTAAGCATGTAAACCATAAGGACTAATGAAATATTTTTAAGTTGGTCATCCGGATGAACAACTATTTGAGAAAAACCAGAGTATCGGTCCAAGTAGCAAAAATGAGTGTGGTTTGCTAACCTTTCTAAAGTTTGATCTATGAATGGTAAAGGATAGTGATCTTTCCTAGTTTCTTTATTTAATTTCCTAAAGTCTATGCACATCCTATGCCCAACAATAGTTCTAGTAGGTATCAATTCATTGTTTTCATTAGAAACAATAGTAAAACCACCCTTCTTAGGGACACAATGAATAGGACTTACCCATTCACGTTCTTTAACAGGATAGATTATACCTACGTACAGTAGGCATACAATTTCTTTTCTTACCCCTTCCTTCATTTCAGGCTTCAATCTTCTATTAAATTCAGCAACTGGTTTAGCACCTTCTTCCATGAATATCCGATGGACGGTTATCATGGGACTAATGCCCTTCAAATCATCAATTGAGTACCCAAAGGCCTTGCGGTGCTCCTTAAGTATTTTCATGAGTTCTTCTTCTCCTGAAAGTTTAGCACTAATAATAACAGGAAATTTATTTGTATCATCTAAATATTGGTATTTAAGATTATCTAGTAGAGTCTTCAATTCTGGGGGTGGTATTTCCTCGTCCCCTCTCTTTTCTGGCTCTTCGAAAGCCTTGTCAGTTCTAGGTCCCATAATGGGAAGTGAATCAAATTCATCATCTAGTTATTCTAGGGACTTGTCCTCCATAATTATTTCTTCATAATTTGGGTCTTCATTTATTTCTTCTTCTTGATTACTAAAGAAAAGAGTTGCCATTTTCTCAATAGTTTTCTCTTTCTCTTCTTCTTGTATTTGTGGAGGCCTATCTTTAAATTTGGGAAAGTGGAATTCCTTTTTCGCTCCCCCAAGCTTAAGAGACACAATATCCTTTTTGAAATCAACATAGGCACCTATATCACTCAAAAAGTTCCTTCCAAATATAATTGGGAAAAGAGTGTCAGCTGGCATATCAACAACTACAAAATCGATAGGAAAGTTTTTTTGCCAATTGTGACAGTTGCATCTTCAACTACTCCCATTGGAATTCTAAGATTTTTATTGGCTAGCATAATTGTCATATCAGTATTTTCAATTGTAGCCGGTTCTATCTCTTCTTTTATTTCTAAATAGAAATCATAAGATATAACATTAACTTCGGTGCTAAGATTGCATAACCCATAATGTGAGGTTTCTTGAAATATGCAGGGAAGAATAGGCTTACCCACATATTTTACCTTTGTTTTACCTTCAACCAATACGGAAGTCTCTTCATCAAGTTCAACTATGTTACAGTGTCCGTAGATAGCCATAATTGCTTCCTTGGTTACCTCTTCATCTTTGGTTTCTTCCATATGTTCCACGACTTCTGGCATACTTTCCTCTTCCTTCCTCTCATGTACTGCTTTGACCTATTCATATTCAATACTATGCTTTTGTGTAGTGTTAGGGAAAGGCATCTCATGTATTTGTTCTAGGGAGGTCAGTGTTGCTTTAACTTCTCTTTTCTTCTCAGGTTCGGGTGGTGGATCATATTTGACCACACCCTATTTTGGAGCTTTGATATGCTCTGTAAAAGCTTTAACAACTTGCAACACAAGATCTGAATCCAAATAAAGTTCTTTAGATAATTCTTTAACATGGCCCTTTTTATTATAGTCATTAATACAGTCATGTTCTATTTCTACGCCCGCTTCACTTCCTAGACCAAAATTCCATGAAACTCTATGATCGAGAATTCTATTAAGTAAAGCCCAAGCTTTAGTATAGGAAGATTCATAAAGGCTCCTTCCGCGAAAGAGTTTGATTCAATTTTATTAGGTTAAATTAAACCGCCATAAAAGATATGCATTAAATACCATTCAGGCAAATCATGAGGAGGACATAGACATACTAAATCTTTAAATATGATATAAGATCTTACTAGTCCTTCATTAGAACGGTTCTTCCAAGTCATTATAAGACACCTGATTCCAAAAGACTTTGATAATGGATAATATTTTGCTAGAAATTCACAAGCTAGATTATCCCAAGTAGTAGTGGCTTCAGGGGGTAGAGATCTATACCATGAGAGAGCTGTACTAGTCAAATTCTGACTAAAAAGTTTAACCCTTACCTCATCAGCAGTATATCCCATCAATTGAAAAGTGCCACATATATCTTTGAAACATGCAATATGCTCATATGGATCAAGATCTTCTTCATCTCTAGTAAATTGCTTCTTGTGTAGAATACCGAGTAGTAGAGGATTTATTTCAAACCCCCTTGTCATCTCATTGGAGTTGTCCTTTTTTAAATCTCATAGGGCTTCCAAAAGTGGTTGAGTGGGTTAGCACTAGTCATATGCTCAAACTCCATCATGTTGGTGGAAACCTGTAACTCAAAACAAGACTTAGCAAGACAAAAATAAATAAGCAAAAACTAAAAGACCTACAACGCTTAGATCCTCGACAACGGTGCCAGAAAATAGCTTGATGACTACAAGTACATAGATCGTTTGTAGCTAGTTTCGAAATAAACATATCGATCCCACAAGGAGCAGGAGTCTGAAGTCTAATAACTCTTGAAATAAATATTACAATAGAAATGCTAAATAAAGTTCTAAGTGACAACATAAAATGCGAGTATTGCGTGAAAAGGTGTTTTTGGGTTTTTGGTATAAGAGCAACAATAATAAAGTAAAACAACTAAACACAGAAAGTAAATATCTCGTATGTAAGAGAGATTGGAACTGCAATAAGGGAAAAAGCGTTCTCAGGGAGTAGCGGATACACCACTAGCATTAAAAGGAGCTAAGATAAAGATTGTTATCATGAACATTCTCAACTATGTATGTGTGGGAGGAACTCCATATTTGGACAAATAGGCAGCAACTGCTGCTCACATCATCCTTATAACCACAATAGTCAGCAATCGACATCAATCAAATTACTGCGCTATCAAGGGACGTAATCATGTAGGACGTATCCCATGGCATGAATAGTGTTCCGTGAGTTTCCTCGGTTTCCCAAGTTGATACGTAAGGAGTGCCAATAGCTTTATAGTCACTGTAAGTGCTAGCACACCTCCGTCTACCAACAAGTAGTTCCCTCCATCAAGTACCATTGAGAGGCAAATATTGAGAGGTCGACTTATCTCAATATCAAGTTGAAGACAATCTAACACATGGTCACAATGGTGAATATCATAATAAACTTTATCTTATTTCAATCTCATACTAGGGTTTCTCCATCTCCCCAAGAACTAATGATCTACTCAGACATGGATGCAATCAACATCATGGCAATAAAAATGGAATCTATCATAGATGAATAATACTTGTATAAATCCACAATGAGTAAGGAAATTACAAAAAGATCTAGACAAGATGTAGATGAGATGGATGGAGATGGTGGGTATACAGTGGTGGATGATGAAGATCGATGCCTTAGCCTCCCGGATCTGCGCGGGGCGAAGATGAATTCCCGGTGGATGAGTTCCCCCCTCCAGATGCCTTCCGAAGGTGAGGTTTTAGCGATTTCTTGGTGTTCCGTATGTCGTCTCTCCGATCCAGTTGCATGGGGTGAAACTATTTGAGGAGGCGGTGGCGGCGCCAACTATATGATCGGAACTATACGGCTGGAAAATTTATTCTGGTCGTATAGTTGGTCGTTGAACCGTCTGTATGTCTTGTTCGCTTCGGGTTTTCTTCTGGTATTATTAATATTTCCCAAATAAGCGATTTACGTTGTTTTTTACTTCTTTTCTCCTCAGGACAACTGCTCCAAGAATTGTGTCCATTGGATCCATCATCCATCCCGATCCTGGTGAAAACAGACATAAAATATGCACGCGAGTGCCATAAAATACCAAGATCCTACATCTACAATGCAAAACAATAGTGTAAAACATGATGCAAATATGCACTCATCAAACACATATGATTATATTGGCACCGATGGTCATGTTATTGCATCTTCTATGTATTTTGGATATTGGTGGCATAGTGGGATGAAGCGGCTCGGACTAACTTAACATGTCCTCGCACATGAGACATGTTCCATGCTTGACATGCAACTAGTTCTGCATAAGTGGCTAGCGGGTGTCTGTCTCTCCTACTATAGTCAATATCCGATTTATAACGAGTTTCTAATAATTTGATTATCATCGTTGTGGTTCCATGTTCGTAGGTATGAACGGTTCTATCTTCGAAAGCCCTATGCCACGCAAAACTTGCAATTGATATATTAGAGGCATCTAGTTTAGATTGCTGCTGGGCAAGTGTCATGATATGGTGATGTTATAAGTTGTAGTATGGATTGATACTCTTGGAAATTATAGCATACCAAAGTGTAAGTTCCATAGACCTTGGCCGTACACATATAGGAATGATGAAGATCATACCACAATGCACAAGATAGTGATCAAGTGCAAGAACCATATCATATCACTTTTTGCATATGATGTTTGTTTGCATCTTATATTGCTTGTTTAGTGTTTTAGTAGCATTATAAGATGATCCCTCATTTAGATATCAAGATAAAATGTGTTCTTCCTTAAGTATACATCGTTAATAAAGTTTGATGTTTCGAGACACCACGTGATGATCGGGTGTACTTGGCTCTACAGTCGCATTCAACGGATGTAAGACATTTTTACACACATGAGTACTAAGGTTCTTACTTGGAGATCCTAGCATGTACAGACATGGCCCCGGAACACGGACCGAAAGGTTAAGCATGAGTCATATGGTTGATATGATGCCCATATAGATGCTCGCCTTTGAAGCTACACCGACTCACGTGATGATTGGACTTGGTGTAGTGGATTTGGTTCATGAAATCACCAAAGCAACTCGAGGGATGTTGGTTTTTAGTGGGAGTTCATTTGCAATGTGGATTAGTCAAACTCAATTTACCATAAACTAAAATAGAAGTTGAGAGGATTGTATGGGCACCTAGAGGGGGAGGGGTGAATAGGTGCTACTTCAAATTTTACTCTATTTCAATTTAGGGTTTGGCACAAAAGTGTAAATTCTCTAGATATGTAACTAAGGTGAATTTACCTATATGTCTCACTAGTACAACTAACTAAGCAAGAGCAAGATAAGTAAGGTGTGGTAAAGGATAGAAGTAACCAAAATGAAGCACACGGAGACACAAGGATTATTTCCCGCAGTTCCTTCCTTGTTAGGGGAAGTACGTCTGCGTTTGGAGAGAGGGTGGTGTCAAACCACCAACGCCACGAGAGGCCTCCCTTGTTCTCCGGTGAACCTCACCCCAAGGGGATCGATTCACACTCGCACTATATCGGCAACCTTCAAGGTGGTAGCCGACACCCTTACAACAAGTTCGAGGCACACATCCACAACTTAATTGGATGCTCCCGAATCCAAGCAAGCTGTCACAACAATCAAAGACAAGCTTGTAAGAACCAAATCAAGGCCTAGGGTTTCCAATGAAACCCTAAAGCAAGGGGCCCTCAAGTGAATAAGGGGGAAATGAAGATCTCTCTTGGTGAAGTTGTAGATCAAGGACTCATCCTTCGATCCTCCAAAGATCAACGACTTTGGATGGTTGGATGGGGAGATCTAGTTGATTTGGTGGCTCTAATGGTGATGTTCTTCTTTTCTGGAACGAGCAGCTGGAGGTCGGGGATGAAGTCCCCTATTTATAGCTCTATAGAAATCTGACCGTTTTATGCCCATTGGGGAGTTTCCACACTGGAAACTCCGGTCTACACCGAAGATTCCAGTTTGTCTCCGGTCCATCTCCAGACCACCTATCACAATGTCCTGGGCCAGATCTTGACGCTCCCTGTGGATATTTGGAAGGAATTCCAGACCTGAGCACACCGGAGACTCTAGACTTTTGACACTGGAAACTCCATTCCGTCAGAGTACACCGAACTTTCCGGCCAGTATCCGACCTGCCTCTGGACCCTTAGTTAGAGTGACCCTAGGCTTCAACATCGATTCACTCTAGAGGTTTGCAGCGAAACTCCGGACCACACCGGAGACTCCGGTCTTTGCATAGCGGAGACTCTGGTCTGGACTTTCCATAAAACTTCTGTTTTATCCAGGGATTATGATATGGACTTTTCCCTTTTTAGTGGAATGACCTGGCAACATTAGCACACTGTAAAATGATCCACAAGTTGTTAACAAACACTAAAACTAATTAAGACGATAAATTTCCTTTCAATCTCCCCCTTTTTGGTGTTCGATGACAACAAGAGGTTTTGCATCGAATTCTTAAAGATAATAATCATAGCTATGCTCCCCCTGACAATGTGCATCAAGGTATACATGTAGTGCAGCACATATAAGATAATATAAGATAAAGGTTCACATAGTCTAGGCATAGCAAGTCCATACACATAGTAGATAGTATCACAAGAACCAAATAAAGAAAATGTTCGAATTTAAGATAACGGTATAGGCAAATACGAAGCAGCCAAATACCCAACACATGAAAATCCCGGATGTTCCTAATAGACAACTTCTCCCCCTTTGGAATCGAAACGGAAAAAATGGAAAAGTCCAAGATGTCGCCCCAACAAAATCACTCGGAGTCATCATCGTCATCGTCCTAATCCTCGTACTCCTCATAATCATAATTAGCACCTGGAACCTGGGGCCCTTTGCCATGAAGGCGAGAGGAGGAAGTGCCCCGAGAAGCAAAGCTAGATGTGACCTTTGAGAAGGTCTTCCAATCAACTAAGCTATCATTCATTACATTCCAAGCACCAAAAGAGAGCGTGTGATCTGACTCTGCAGATGGTTCATCCCCATGCTCATCATTGTATTCAGTATCCCCTTCCTCTTCTCCTTGAGCCTCGATTTCCTTAAGAAGCTTCTCAATTCTGCGGTTTCTCTTATAGGAGGCATGTTGTTCCTTGCGAATGTCCACATTCATGCAGCATAGAGTCTTCTCCCAGAATGATGCCTTCTTGACCTTCTCTTGAACATACTCATGGGAGACAGGAGTATTGGAGGCATTCTTCCTTTTAGAGCCCCTTGGAGGAGTGGGAGCTCGCTCAGCCTCAGAAATCTCATCATCCTCACTAGCATATGACTAGCTAGGAGCTGGACCCATTCTCCCTTTCTTATGGAGAGCCACATACACATGATCTACAATGTTCGGTGGGAGAGCGAGAGGTGACCATGAGCTTGAGTATTGATGAGCCTCATCACAAGAGCTACATATGGAGGAGGCTTTCTGAAGAGAATGGCATGATGCATCTCCTAAAAATGAAGTCCATGATGTCAATAGTGTATCCATCAGCAGTAGGCCCAACACACACCACCTTGTGAGCATGATGGAGTAAGTTTACAAGGCCACATTGGATAGCATCATCATTCCCAGCACTAGGGGAAATGGTGTGGCGAAAGATCCTCAATAGCAAATTGTAGAGAGGCTTGAGTCCCATGACTCCCCAACTGTGGCATTACTCCCATAGAGCTGCATCATGGATGTAGTGCCCAACAGGAACAGACACACCACTAAAGGTCTGGCGAATAACTTTGGAAAAATCATAGAAGGCAGAAGTGCAACGGAAGTTACCGGTCCTCCAAGTCATGGTCCTATCCTCATCATGATCAAATACAACAGTGGCATAGAATTGTTGAACCAAGGTGATGTTGTAGTCCTCATGGAGCTCCATAAGATTGTGCAGCCCAAGCTTGTCAGTGATCTAAAGAGCATCTACGAAGTAGTCATTGGCACACATGTAAGGGACGTCCATATACCATTGTGGACTCATGAGTGGATATTTGCATCATGTTTTACATTATTATTTTGCATTGTGGATATAGGATCTTGGTAATTTACGGCGCTCGCGCGCACATTTTATGTCTGTTTTCACCAGGATCAGGATAGATGATGGATCCAATGGATACAATTCTTGGAGCAATTGTATTGTGGAGAAAAGGACTGAACAACGTAAATCGCTTATTTGGGAAATATTAATAATGCTAGAAGAAAACCAGAAGCGAACAAAGGAGGTAGAGAGTTCAACGACCAACTATACGACCAAAGCAAATTTTTCGGCTGTATAGTTGGTGTCGCCTCCGCCTCGTCAAGTAGTTTCACCCCGTGCAACTAGTTCGGGGAGACGACATACAGAACACCCAGAAATCGCCGAAACTTCACCTCCGGAAGGCATCTGGAGGGGGAACTCATCCGCCAGGGATCCATCTTCAACCTGCACAGATCCGGGAGGCTAAGGCATTGATCTTCATCATCCACCGCTTCATCACCACCATCTCCGTCCATCCCATCTACTTCTTGTCTAGATCTTGTTGTAATTCCCGTACTCGTTGTGGATTTATACAAGTATTATTCATCTATGATTGTTTCCATTACCATTGCTATGATGTTGATTGCCTCCATGTCTAAGTAGATCTCTAGTTCTTGGGAGATGGAGAAACCCTAGCATATGACTGAGATGAGATGGAGATTATTATGTTATACATCATTATGTGTATGTGTTAATTGTCTTCATCTTGATGTTGGGAGTTATGCACCTCCTTAACATTTGCCTCTTACGAGGACTCGATGAAGGTGATTACTTGTTGGTAGACGGAGGGATGATAGCACTTACCGTGACTATAAAGATGTTGTCATTCTTTACATACTAACTTGGGGAAATCAAGGAGAACTCATAAGGCCATGTCCATGCCACGGGAGAAATCACTTAATAGCACAGTAATTCGATTGATATCTACTGTGGTTATGAGGATGATGTGTGCAGTGGTTGTTGGCTATTCCTCCATATATGGAGATCCTCCCAGATACATACACATTATGAGAATATGCGTTATAATAATCTTGATTGCTTAGACTAAATTGCTAGTGGTGTATCCACTATTCCCCAAGAACGCCTTTTCCCTATTGTAGTTCCAAAGTTTTATTACACACGTGATTCTTACTTTCTGCATTAAGTTTTGCTTTACTTTAAATTACTTTGTTCAACCAAAAACCACAAAAAACACTACTTTTCTTGCATCTTAAAGTTATTTCTTAAGTACTTCTTTTAGTTGTAGTTAAAAGCATTTTAGTCTTGTGCCTACTGCTCTCTGTGGCATCAATATATTTATTTTGAAACTAGCTACAAATGATCTGTGCACTTGCAGTCATCAAGCTATTTTCTGGCGCCATTGCCGAGGAGGTTAGCACTATAATTCACTTTACTTTTAGTTATTTACTTTCGTTGTACTAAATTTTTACTTGAGTTGCAGGACGACAACAATGGGCAACACTCAACATTTAAACTAGCTTGAGGCAGTAAGGAAAATGGTTCGCCCATGGCCGCTTTTATAGCTGTCAATGAAAGCATAAATCCAGATGGAGTCGAGATCCATCCTTTATTATTTGAATTATTACATTCTAAGAAATTTGTAGGAACCAATGAAGAAAGTCCATATGTACACTTACAATTCTTTAAAGACGTTCTCAGTTCCTTTATTTTCGACGACTGTAATCTTGATATGGTTAAAACTCAGTTGTTTAGACAAACTCTCTCTAATAATGTTTGCTACTGGTACAGATCTTTTTGTGCAGAGGCACCAAGGACTTGGGAGGAATTGACAACCAAATTCCTATCAAAATATTATTCTGAAAGAAAAGCTCATAGGACGAGAGGTATTATTATCACTTTCAAAAATAATCCTAGTGAGGGCTTATATGAACGATATCTATGGTACAAAAGATATCTAGATAATTTCCCCCATCATCGTTTGCCTGATTGGTTAATCACCCTTACCTTTTATGGAGGGCTAAATAATGAAAATAGGATGAATCTAGACACTGCCTCTAATGGCAGTTTTCTAACTTAATACCTATGATGAGGCTTGGAATCTAATAATAAAAATGAGAGAAGCAACAGAAAATCTTAAAGATAAGGAAAACTTTACAAATAGTTTTCTGAATATGCTTTCCTTGTAGATGTGAGAACAGATATAATGATTAAACCCCTCGGTATTGATTCTTACTCAGTAAAGAAAATTATTGAGAATTGTGCAGGGCATTTGCAGGTATCGACAGAATGGGAACCTCGTAAACCCCTCGAAGAAAAGAAACATGCAAGAGCGCTAATGGAAGATTTCTCCACGATACCTAGTAAGGGGATCTTCGAAAAAAGACAAAAAGAGGAGGAACAAATAAATAAAAGATCAAAGAAATCAGAAAGGAATTCCGAAGCTACAAATATAAATAATGTTATATTAAAGGATCTTATGGAAGCACGAATAGTGGACGATGAAGTAGTTATGTTAGATCTTGAAACCTCGGAATTCATCAAAGGTAAGGTTCAAGGTAACGAAACTTCTAAACCAATGACCCCTATATATTATGGAGAAACTTTTTTATATGGAATTTGTGAGCTAATTTCCACTATAAATATTATGCCTTCATCGCTTTATGAGGAACTCTACTACAATTTAAATAATCAAGATGTGGAACCGATAGACACTACTATTAAATTGTCTAATAGAACCAATGTAAAACCGGAAGGAGTAATCAGAAATATCTATGTATTTATTGGTTCACTCATGTACCCCTTGATTTTCATATTGTTGATATGCCTCGAGATTCTTTTTGTCCTATTCTTTTAGGCAATCTTTTTATTTCCATTACCAAAGCTCGAGTAGATAATAAGGAGGAGACTATCTCGCTGATGTTTGGAGAAGAGGAAATGACATTCCACTTTGCCAAACTAAAGAAGATGCCATATGAAGTGGAGGATATCAAGGAAGAGAAGACAATTGCCGAGCTAGCGGCAATTCATTTCAGTACTCCACAAGATGAATTAGAGGGGATCCTGATTAATTGGGAGGAAGCACCAGATGATGAGGAGAAAGAAGACATGGATGATTACCTTGATTCAATTCCGTAAGCACAAAATCCACATGACTATGAAGAACTGGTAAGAAAAGGAGATGAAGAGCCTCCACCAATAGAATTTAAAAAACTTCTAGACAATATGAGGTATGAGTTTTTAGATAATGAAAATAAATGTCCTATCATTATTACCAAGAATCTATTAGAAAATGAAACAAATAAACTCATTTCAGTTTTGGTTAAGCATCGTGAAGCCTTTGGATATACATTGAGTGATATGAAAGGAATAGATCCATCTATCATAACACATAAGATTACCATGCTTGATGATGTGGAACCTGTAGTAGATACACAAAGAAGGCTTAATCCTAAAATGAAGGAAGTAGTATGAAAAGAAGTTATACGCTTACTAGATGCAGGCATAATATATCCTATTTCTGACAGTAAGTGGGTTAGCCCAGCTCATTGCATACCAAGACAAGGTGGTCTTGATGCTGCTATGAATGAGGATGGTAAGCTAGTTCCTGTAAGGCCAATTGTAGGATATCATATGTGTGCTGATTTTAGGAAGCTAAACCGTGAGACACGAAGAAATCATAAACCTAACCATTCATGGATAAAATTTTAGAAAGACTTAGTAATAATTCTTACTTTTGTTTTCTTGACAGTTATTCTAGATATTCTCAAATTGCCATACAACCGGAAGATCAAGAGAAAACAACTTCCGCTTGTCCTTATGGACATATGCTTATAGATTAATTCCGTTTGGCTTATGTAACACACCATCAACTTTTTAGGAATGTGTTCTAAAGATTTTTGATGATTTTGTTGAGAAGACTATGGAAGTTCTAACGAATGATTTTGTTGTTTGTGGAACAACTTTTGATGATTGCCTCTACAATCTGACCAAGCAGAGATGCAGGCAATGGAACTTGGTTTTGAACTGGGAACAATGCCATTTCATGGAAAGAGAAGGTAAAATTTTTGAGCATAAAGTTTTGGAGAAGGGAATAGAAATAGAATATAAATGCTATAGAAAATCTTCCAATACCTCAGGACATTAAAACCCCTGAAATGTTTCTGGGACATGCGGGTTTTTATAAGTGGTTTATTAAAGATTTTGCTAAATTAGCTATGCCCCTCACCAATCTTCTTGATAAAGAAACTCCATTCTATCTAGATCATGACTGCATTGCAGGTTTGGAGAACCTTGAGAGTAAACTAGTTTCAGCACCTATCATGCAATCTCCAAAATGGGATGAACCTTTCGAAATCATGTGTGATGCTAGTGACTATGCTTTAGGGGTTGTGTTAGGACAACAAGATGGAAAGAATTTGAATGTTATTTATTACGCCAGTAGACCTCTTGATAAGATTCAGAAACATTATGCTACTACAGAAAAAGAGTTTTTTAGCTATAATTTTCGCTTGCGACAAATTTATATCTTACATAATTATTTCCAAGGTAATAATTCATACGGATCACCAAGCTTTGCGTCACCTCCTTGTGAAAAAGGATGCTAAGCCAAGGTTGATTAGGTGGGTTTTATTACTACAAGAATACGATTTGAAAATAGTAGATATGATGGGTAAGGATAATCCAATAGAAGATCATCTCTCTAGGATGGAGGGAATAATCAATGACCCTGTGCCTATTAATGAATTATTTCCAGGAGAATATTTAGCAAACGTGGAAATTGCTGATCCATGGTATGCAGATTATGCTAACTATCTAGCAACAAAATTTATACCTCCTAGTATGTGAAGAAACAAAAGAATGAAATTCTTCAATGATCTTAAATATTACTTTTGGGATGATCCGTATCTATACCGTCAAGGAATTGACGGAATGATTCGGAAGTGTGTTCCTAACCATGAAATGAATGCGATATTGAAAGCTTGTCATGACAATCAGTATGGAGGGCATCATGCAGGTAAGAGAACTGCTGCAAAGGTACTTCAATCTGGATTCTATTGGCCCACCTTGCTCAAGGATGCACACATGTATGTGGAATATTGCGATGCTTGCCAAACTAGAGGTAATATAGGTAGAAGACAAGAAATGGCAATGAATTATAGTCTCATAATTGAACCCGTTTATGCGGAATGGATTACATGGGACCATTTATAGAGTCGAATGGTTATACTCATATTCTTGTTGTTGTTGACTATGTTACTAAATGGGTTGAAGATATCCCAACAAATCATGCGGATGCAGCTACCTCAGTGAAGATGATCAAGGATGCCATATTCCCCAGGTTTCGAGTTCCTAGATTTTTGAATTACTGATGGTGTTTCTCATTTTATGAAAGGAACTTTCAGGAAAATCCTAAGCAAGTATGGAGTAACTCACCGCATTGCTTCACCATATCATCCCTAAACAAGTGGTCAAGTGGAACTCTCTAATAGAGAATTGAAGACCATACCCGAGAAGACGGTGGACAAATCAAGAAAAGATTGGTCATACAAGTAAAAGGACACTCTATGGGCATACCTTACTACGTTTAAAAATCCAATGGGTACGGCACCTTATAAAATGGTGTACGGTAAGGCATGCCATTTACCTTTAGAATTGGAACACAGAGCTTTTTGGGCAATCAAGGATCTAAATTATGATCTCAAAGTAGCAGGGAAACGCATTTATTAGATATTCATGCTTTAGATGAGTTTAGAAGTGAAGCTTATGAGAATGCTAGATTGTTTAAGGAAAAAGTAAAAAAGATGGCATGATAGAAAAATAGAGAATAAGGCTTTTAAAAGTGGAGATAAAGTGTTGCTCTATAATTCTCGTCTTAAGTTGTTTCCAGGAAAGCTCAGATCAAAGTGGGAAGGCCCATATATAATTGAAGAAGCCTATTCATCGGGAGCAGTGAAGCTCCAAGGAAAAACACCCTCTCTTGCATGGGTGGTAAATGGACAACGCATGAAGCATTATCGGGTAAAAGAAGATATAAGTGCAATCACCATAGAATTGAGCACCCTAGAAGAAGTGACAAAGCAAATATATACGAGGAATGGCAACTGCAAGAAGAATGGACTCGAGACGGGATGAGCAGTACTGTGGTCAACCTATTGACCATAAAAGAGCGCTTCTTGGGAGGCAACCCATGTGAAATAAAGGTTTGAGTAAGTTTTTAAATTTTCAATTAAGGTTTAGTTTGAGTATTGTGCTAAATGAGAAACAATTGATGCTCTAGCAAAGAAGAAGGAAGATTGATGATGCCAAAATTGGTCAAAAATCTAAGCTGGCATTTTTCTGTCAAAACTCAATATTTCGTTAAGTTTCAAATTAATAAAGAATCCTTGGAGAAGCAGAATTTTTTTGGTGGATACAGAAGGTTTAACGACAAACTATACGGCGGGAATAAAAATTCCGGCCGTATAGTTCCGGTCGTATAGTTGTTGCGACATAAACACTTCCATCCACAAAAGGTATTGAGAGTTTAACGACTAACTATATGGCCGGAATTAAAAATTCCGCTTGTATAGCTTTGTCGTATAGATATCAACACCTTTGACAAAATAATTTCCTAAGTACTGAGAGTTTAATGACCAACTATATGGTCAGACTTGAATATTCCACCCGTATAGTTTTGATTGTATAGTTATCAACTCATCTCCAAAAAATTTATTCAGAATGCAGAGAGTTTAACGACCAACTATACGGCGGGAATAAAAAATCCCGCCCATGTAGTTCTGGTCGTATAGTTGGTTCCACCGTAGATGTAATCTATGGTCGGTTCACAACTATACGGTGGGAGCTATACGGGTTACACCCGTATAGTTGCTCATTACACAAGGCGGCTAGGGTTTTTGACCTGTCCTTTTAAAGCTGATCGCATCTAACCTTTTTCATTAAGTTTTCATAGAGCCACAACCTCCAACCTTGAAATATTTTCGCCATCCCTATACAAGCCCCTTTAACAAGTACCTTCCTAATCCTTATCGTTACAACATAGGATCCTATTATAAACCTTCTCTTGGTCCATCACCTCTTAAACCTAAGAAGGTGCGGCAAGATGAGATTCATGATAAGATCTACTCCCTCCATCCCAAAATGTAAGGCACCTAAGCTTTAGTTAAAAGTCAATATATTTTAAGTTTGACCAAATTTATACATAAAAATATAAACATTCACAATACCAAATCAATATCAATAGATTCATAAGAAAGTATAGTTCCTCAAAATGTCCATTTGATATTGTAGATATTCATATTTTTTCATATAAACTTGGTCAAACTTAGAAGATGTTGACTTTTGGCTAAAGCTTAGGTGCCTTACATTTTGCGACAGAGGGAGTATGAGTTAGAAAAGGCTTCTAAGGCATGCATTGAAACAATTGGAGAAGGGATTGACTCCTACTAGATGATGAGCAAAGACCTTGAGAAGAAGGTCAATGACATCGATGGTAGAGTTGGTTTCTTAATTAAAACTTTCTTTGAGATGACAGATGAGAAGAAATTCCTCAAGAAGAAAATGTTGGAGATCCAATATGACATGGCTGAGCTCAGCATTTTCTTTGCAAGCATAGTTAAAGATGACAACATAAAAGAAGAGGGTGACGCTCTTTCTACCCGGAGGAGGAATAGGTACCAACAAGGAATTAATTGATCCCGCCTGGCTTGATTCCAAACTTGCGGAGATCTTTAAAGACCTTGTAATCCTTCTTATAAGTTTTATATTACCATTTTTGCATTAGTTCAAACTAGAAATAAAGTTTGCATCATTAGAATCCCCTTTAGGAATAGTCGATCCCTTTTGTGAAATTCTGAGTTTATTATTATATATGGAGCAATATTGAGTTTGTGTTTGCTTTATTGATATATGACTGGCTTGAGTATAATTTTACTTGCACTTGATGATAGCAATAGGAGTCTTCCACACCATTGGTATTAATGGAACACCTAAAGATAATTTGGTCAATATGCTGTAAGCCTATGGTTTGATTTACAAATAAAAATTATCTATACAATTGAGTTGGAAAAGAAACCTTGAACAAAGAAAAATGAAAATGCTATCGAAATAGAGTGAGAACAAATTGAGGTAGAATCTTCAAGTCATAACGACGCTTCATATACAATTGGAATTTGATAATTGAGATTGTTGAACTTTGAATTCCTACATGAAGTGGAATCTATGGATAGCTCCTTTGCACAACACTTAAACAAAAGTGTGAGCATATATACAAAAGAAAGAAAAGGAAGAAGAAAAAGGGCGAGTGTGCAAAGAGCAAATAGGTATATACCACTGCATTGTAGTATGACAAAGAGACACTTTTGAGATTTTGAATCCCAAGTGAATACGTTGATCCTAAAACACTTGGGACTACCTCGCTAACTCATTCGGTTGAACCGGATACTTTTACATTATGTTGGGATTCATCATTTATGAATTGTTGATCACTAAGGTGTAGAAGCCTGCTAATACTATTCAGATGGTTCGAGTAAGGTACTATTCATGAACTTACTCCTATGAATCATATATAATAAACACATGCTGCAACTGCCTCATTTATTTTATCGACTCAGCTTCATGAACATGAGGATCACATCCATTAAGCTAAAACTTGCTCGGGACGAGCAAGAGTCTGAGCTTGAGGAAGTTGATGTGTGCTTATTTGCATCATGTTTTACATTATTATTTTGCATTGTAGATGTAGGATCTTGGTATTTTACGGTGCTCGTGCGCACATTTTATGTCTATTTTCACCAGGATCAGGAAAGATGATGGATCCAATGGATACAATTCTTGGAGCAGTTATACTGTGGAGAAAAGGAGTCAAAAACAACATAAATCGCTTATTGGGAAATATTAATAATACCAGAAGAAAAACAGAAGCGAACAAAGGAGGCAGAGAGTTCAATGACCAACTATACGACGGAGCAAATTTTCCGTCCGTATAGCTCCGGTCGTATAGTTGGCGCCGCCTCCGCCTCGTCAAATAGTTTCACCCTGTGCAACTAGTTCGGGGAGATGGCATACAAAACGCCTAGAAATCGCCTAAACCTCACCTCCAGAAGGCATCTGGAGGGGGAACTCATCCGCCAGGGATCCATTTTCAACATGCGCAGATCTGGGAGGCTAAGGCATCGATCTTTATCATGCACCGCTGCATCACCACCATCTCCGTCCATCCCATCTACTTCTTGTCTAGATCTTGTTGTAATTCCCGTACTCTCTTGTGGATTTATAGAAGTACTATTCATCTATGATTATTTCCATTAACATTGCTATGATGTTGATTGCCTCCATGTCCGAGTAGATCTCTAGTTCTTGGGGAGATGGAGAAACCCTAGCATATGACTGTGATGAGATAGAGATAATTATGTTATACATCATTATGTGTATGTGTTAATTGTCTTCATCTTGATGTTGGGAGTTGTGCACCTCCTTAACATTTGCCTCTTACGGGGACTCGATGAAGGTGATTACTTGTTGGTAGACGGAGGGATAATATCACTTACCATGACTATAAAGCTATTGTCATTCTTTACGTACTAACTTGGGGAAATCAAGGAGAACTCATAAGGCCATGTCCATGCCGGGAGAAATCCCTTAATACCGCAGTAATTCGATTGATGTCTGATGTGGTTATGAGGATGATGTGTGCATCCGTTGCTGGCTATTCCTCCATATATGGAGATCCTCCCAGATACATACACATTATGAGAATATGCGTTATAATAATCTTGATTGCTTAGACTAAATTGCTAGCAGTGTATCCACTATTCCCCGAGAACTCTTTTTCCCTATTGTAGTTCCAAAGTTCTACTACGCACGCGATTCTTACTTTCTGCATTAAGTTTTGCTTTACTTTAAATTACCTTGTTCAACCAAAAACCCAAAAACAACTCTACTTTTCTTGCATCTTAAAGTTATTTCTTAAGTACTTCGTTTAGTTGTAGTTAAAAGCATTTTAGTCTTTCGCCTACTGCTCCCTATGGGATCGATATATTTATTTCTAAACTAGCTACAAATGATCTGTGCACTTGCAGTCATCATGGTCATATTGGGGACTTGGTGAGCTTGCTATAGATGTCTGTGATGAACACCTTTTGTTCTTGCCTCCAATAACATGGGTCATCGCTGGTTCTTGGCAAGTCATAGGACCTTGTATTGTGCAGCTCACGGTACTCTTTCTTTGACATATGGGCAAGAGATTGCAAATTGTCATACTTGGCCCTTTTGGCCCAGTTTTCTTCCTCCATGCGCTCATGGTTCCTTCTCATATATTCAACATCTCTGGCTAGTTGCCTACGGTTAGACGAAGGAATCACATATTGTCCAACTTCCTCATCATACGGTGGGTCCCCTCTTTTGGACTTGGATTTGGTGCGACCATGACGAGAACCAGAGCCACCTATGAATATAGAGGAAGGGGATAGCATGGAGGTGAGAATATATGTCTCGGAGACAAGACAAGACTCCTAAGACTTTGCAGGATGTGCTAGAAATAATCCACACCGGAGTCTCCGGTGTGCAACACTGGAATCTCTAGACCAGTCCGGAATCCACGGTCTGGGAGACCAGAATTTCCGGTCTGGAGATGTTGGGTTGCACATGGAGGCTGCGGGAGGCATTACATCTAGTAGATCAAGCAAGAAATTGAGGCTAATGTGATAGTAGTGCACACATACATGAGATTGCATTGGAAAAATCTGTACATTGCTCAAAATAAATGAAGGGAATGAACCCTAGGTCCATGGTGAGAGAGAGGGTACCAGATCTGTCCATTGGAGTGATTACACTAGTGGAAACGACCCAAGGGTGAAGAGGGTGGAGGTGGCCGGTAGCACGGCGGATCCCAGCGGCTTCAAGGCCCCCGGGCGGCGATTTTAGAGGAGAATGCGATGGGTGTGAGGGTGGGGGTCGGGGTGGAAGAAAGAGTGTTGTGTGTCTCTTTCACCCCGACCTCCTTTAGTCACAACCCAAAACCGTCCCGGACCAAAAACTCTAGATTGACCGGAAACTCCAGTGTAAGTACACCGGAATCTCTGGCCCTCTTCGACAAAAATCGCCAGGTTCAAGTGTATGGGGACATATATGATGGATAGAAATTTTTGTAGCAAGAGAAAAGGCTTGGGTTAAGATGCCAAACTGCGAAGAACTAAGAATCAGTGGAACTCAAAAAAATATCCAATAAAGCTCAAATTCAATCAAAACAAGAACCAACTCTTCATAACAAAGAGGGCGGTGGCCTAGGCCACCATGTAAGAGTGTGAGGCATGACACTGCGAAGAATTGTCCTTGGGTACATATCCACTACTCATCATGGAAGCTTACATATCAAAGATGATACTTAAGAGAATTGATTTTCTTAATTTTGGCATTATGGGGGGAGGGATAACCCGATAGATTAGGACCGCACTCCCCCTATCTCCATACCTACATCTAAACCACATAATGATCAAGTAAATAGGTGAGTATGCAAGATGATCAAGTCAAACTTCTTGAATCAACGATATTTAGCTCATTCCTCGAGTAGAAAAACCTTGCTTAATCAAGTGGCTTCGTGATTATATAAACAAGTTGGTCTTTGGTTGACACATAAGATAACTCAATATCTCCCCGGGCAACTGATAAATTGCAAATGTATCTACAATTTTTGATGTTCCATGCTTGGTTTTATCCACTTTCTTGTGTTTTGTTCCAACTTTGGAGTACGTTTCATATGATTTCTTGGACTAACCTATTAACAAGAGCCACAGTGCCAGGTGCCTATTTTCTGCTGTTTTTGTTCCAGGAAAGTCAGAAAATGAATATTCTCGGAATTGGACGGGACAAAAGCCAAAGTGCCTATTTTTCCGGATGTCATCAAGTGCCAGAATACGAGACGGAGAGGGGCCAGAGGGCGGCCACACCACTTGGCCACGCGGCCAGGCCTGACCCGTGCTAGGGGGTGGTGTGGCCAGCCCAGGCACCCCCTCGGCCTCCCCTTCCGACTATAAGATGCCCTCGGGACGTAAACCCTAAGTACCCGATCAAAAATCCACGAAAGAGTCTATAGCCGCCGTCATCTCCATCCCTAGATCGGGAGGGATCTGAAGCTCTTCCCGGCACCCTGCCGGAGAGGGGAATTCACCCTAGAGGCCTTCTTCATCACCATGCAAGCCTCCGGTGTGATGCGTGAGTAGTTCATCCTTGGACTACGGATACATGTAGTAGCTAGATGGCTGGTTCTCCTCCTTTGTGCTTTCATGTCTAGATCTTGTGAGCTCCGTTCATGATCAAGATCATCTATTTGTAATTCTGCATGTTGTGTTTGCGGGGATCCAATGGATATTGAGATGCAATTACAGATTGATTATTGATTCTATCATGTCTTTGTTATTTGTGATCTTGCATGCTTTCCGTTGTTAGTAGCTATCTTGGCCAAGTAGATGCTAGCAACTCCAAGAGTTAGTATTTATGATTGATAGTGGGTTCATGCCTCTGGTAATCTGGGGAAGTGACAGAAATCTCTAAGGTACTAGATGTGCTGTTGCTACTAGGGAGACAACAATCCTTTGTTCATAGAACAATCATATTGTTTACTTTACACGCAGTTCGTAAAGCAATAATCTGTTGCTTGCAACTTAATACTGGAGGGGGTTCGGATGATAACTTGAAGGTGGATTATTAGTCATAGATGCAGTTGGATGGCGGTCTACGTATAATGTTGTAATGCCCAATCAAGTCTCAAAGGAGTCAAGATGATTAGTATATTCATGTATTGCTTTCTTGGTGTTTGTCAATTGCCCCACTGTAATTTGTTCACCCAGCATGTTATCTATCTAAGGAGAGCCACCTCTAGTGAACTATGGATCCCGGTCCTTTCTTTTACATACAATCTACAACTGTTTACTTCTTTGTGTTTACTTTCTGCAAAATTTTACTTCTTTCCATTCGATACGTTTAATCCATTGTTTTCCGCAAAACACGGTGAGATTGACAACCTCATCGCAAGTTGGGGACAAAGTTCTGTGGTTGTGTTATGCAGGTCTCCACGTTGCTACTAGCACCGGTAGTGCGCCCTGCCAAAGCTCAGCTAGTAACACCTTTGAGGTGTTTCCTTGCTCCTACTGGTTCGATTAAACCTTGGTTTCATAACTGAGGGAAACTTGCTGCTGTGCTCATCATACCTTCCTCTTGGGGTTCCCAACGAGCTCTACATCAACATCGCCATGAAGCATATTTCTGGGCACCGTGCATTGAGCCATCAAGCGATATTTTAGCGCCGTTGCCAGGGAGTCAAGGACATCTTCACAAGGGGAGTCCCTCATAACCAATCTCTTTACTTTGTTGTTTTTGTTTTGCTTAGTTTCTTTTTGCTTTGTTTGCTTGTTTTCTTTATCAAAAACACACAAAAAATTAGTTCTACTATTTTGCTTTCTTTATCAAAAACAAAAAAAATAGTTCCTACTATAGTTGTTGGTCTATTATTGCCTTGCTTTATCATGATTTCTATCAATGGTTGGTTTCTTTGAAACTGAATCTTATTGGCAAGGTGGGTTCACGGAAGAACAAAAATATGATTATAAGGAACATCGCTTGTCACAAAAAGGGAAACACTTATGGGAACAAATTGATAAATTGTATACCATTGCAAAAAACGTGTGCTCTACTTATAATGTTACTTATTGCTTTGATAAATCTTGTTGCTGTAGGAGGTATAAACACCTCCCTTTTCAATGTGAGTATAATGATAATGTTACCATATCTTCTTATGTTAAAGTGAATTATGTCTTTTATGATGTGGAACAAAATGAAGAATTTATTGCTTGGAAGGGTGCATTTGAACTTGCTAGTTTGCTTGAAAATACTGATGATTCACCTTATAAATATGAGGTTTGTGATATACTTAATTTTTTCTTTGATAATTACAATGTAGAAAATGGCTATATTCTAGAATATCTTAGTAGATGCTCTCCACCAATGGAAGAGACTAATGCCTTGCAGGAACCTATGGAAGAAGAAATTGCTGAAACTGGAAGCTCATTGGATGAAAAAGAGGAGGAGAGTGATGATCAAGAGGAGGAAGAATGGATCTACCCATCCCTACCTTCTAATGAGAGTAACTCTTTACCCCTTACAGTATTTGATTGTCCCCCATGCTTACCAAAGGAGGACGAATGTCATGTTCCTGAGGATTCTTTTGAAAATGTTTATAATAAAGCTCTAGTGTTTGTAGATCATGAAAATCATGCTTTATGTGATAGTTATATTGTTGAGTTTATTCATGAGGCTACTAAAAATTATTATGAGAGAGGAAAATATGGTTGTAGAAGTTTTCATGGTAATGAAACACCTCTCTATTTGCTGAAAGTTTTGAAGTTGCTCTTGTTTTATCTACCCATTCTTGTTACTATGTGCTTCTTTGATTTATTTTCTTAAAAGATTCCTATGCATAGGAAGTGGATTAGACTTAAATGTGTTTTGAATTTGCTTCTTGATGCTCTTTTTTACTTCAATTCATATTTCTTATGTGGGCATCTTCTCAAACTATCATGCCTAACTTAAAGGCGTTAAATAAAAGTACTTATTGGGAGATAACCCAAAAGTTTTAGATGAGTCTTGGAAGTTATTACCTATGTAATAACCGCTCCTTATCCTTTTTATTTGCTTTTTGTGCCAAGAGTAACCTCTAATGAGAGAGAAGTAATGATTGGGGAAGTTGCTGTCCCGAAACAGATTTCTGCGCTTCACCGTAAAAATTCGTGTAAAATCTCTCAACGCCTTTTTGAGGCATGACTTTTTGTGCTTCTGACCCAGGTTGTTATATAACTTTCTTTAGTTCAACACTTTTTGATTTGAGCAACAGAAGGTCTTCGAAAAAATTCGTCTTTACCTGCTGGTCTGTTTTGATAGATTTCTGCCATTTTTTGCATTTGCTTCTTGTTGGTTCCTTCTTGAGTTCTTTTGGGGAATTGAGCTTTTTGAGGGAATTTCTACAGTAGATAGTATTCTAATGGAAGTTTATTTGGTGTTAGAACTGAACCTTAAGACTTATTTATCTTGAGTGCACTAATGTTGCTAATAAAGATTGTGTGAAGTTTTGTATGAAAGAAAAATTTCAGGTGTACGGAAGGAATGAGTAATGAGATGAAGGATGGACTAAAGCTCAAGCTTGGGGATGCCACACGTGTCACCCCAAGAAATATCCAAGAAGTACAAGCATCAAAGCTTGGGGATGCCCTTCTTCATCAATAAAAATCCCAGGTTTCTTCCAAACGCTTTATTTTTATTGTTTCATGCACAGTTGTGTTGTTCTTGGAGCGTCTTCTTTTTTGTTTTTCGTTTTCTTGGTTTTCTTAGTTTTCTGAATAAATTGGTTGGACCCCCTCTTTCATACATTTGTTTGCAAATATTTTGGTTTGGTTTGGAAAAGAGTAGGAAAGTTCATGCTTTTGTGGTAAAAAGAGCTTGTTTTTGACTGTGGCCTATGCTTTGTCATGCCATGCTTGATATTGTTTTGGATTTATGTTTAGTATTCTTTGTTGTATCATGACTTGTTATAAACAATTGAGATTGCTTAATGTGCCTTGGATGAATCATGCGTTGTTTTAGCATATTAACGCATAGTATAGTGGTATTATCCTTTGATGCTTTATTTGGGTTGACTTGGCACATGCTCACACCATGTTATGACTATCTCAAGTCACCATAGCCTTTATGGTACTTTAGTTTTCAACTTGTAGTATCACTTTATGCTTTGATCAATGATGTTTTGTCGCTCTACATGATTATGGCCATTATTTCTATCTTAGTTTGTCGCTCCTAGTCTTTTCCTAGCCTCCACGACAAAGTATGAGTTCCACTCATGCATCCAACTCCCTAAACCAAGTTCTTCCAAAGATTCCACCATACCTACCTACTAGCTTATGCTATTCCAAGTATATTCATGCTTTTGTTTACTCTTCCAAATTAAACTTGTTATGAGAAAACTAGTGATTAAAGCTCTCACGAACTTGATGGCACACTTTACTTTTCTTGCCCTTAATAAACATGAACCATTGTGTCTTCTATGTTGTATATTCTTGCACTTATTTGTTGGGAATTAGCAGAAGCATGCTTTCATGGGGAACGCTTTCAACATTGCACTTGGTACTTGTACCTAGTTGATATCATGCTCTTTTGTATATGGATGTCGTCGGTGTGAAATGAAAGGGGAGCTTGTAAGTTCATGGAGTTATGTATATGTGTTAGAGAAACACCTAGGCCACTAGTATAATCCATGCTGACATGGTGGAAACCTGCAGCGTAACCATAATGAGTCAGTCTATGAAGCATTCTTCTTATAAAAAAAGAGTCCTATATTGAAAAAAAAGAGAAAAGAAAAAAAAAGATACTATGAAAAGAGGAAAGAGAGAAAAAAACACCATATACCCATGGTAAATAAGAAGAATGCTGAGATGCTCGTTGTCTGCTTGCCTTGTCATTTTGATATGGGGATTCTTCCGTATCATCGGGAAAGGGGTACCCCGTTGGCGGTTCTCTATGATACACATATACTTACAATGACAAGAACTTACCGGTGACTAAACTTGAGTAGCATGAGGAGCGTCCCTCGTATACAAGGGACATGAGATTTCTGACTTATACTTCGTCAAGCATGTACACCATAGTTTGTTCACTTTAACCTTAATCACTTCAAGATGCTTATGATAGGGGCAATGAGAGATGAAAGCTATAAGTACCATAATTTTTGGAAGCTCTTTATGAGACTTGAATCCCTACTTCCTTTTAACAAAGGCCTTTCTTCCACCATTATATTGAGTCTCCACCTCCTACCTTTATGCACTTACTTTGAGAGCATAGTGGCCATTCTTAGTTCTATGTGCATTGTCCCAAGACTAGTTGATTGATGCATACTTTGATATTGCTTATTTTAAACTATTGTATCTAGTCACTCTTATGAACTTTGAAGGTGTCCTATGCATTTATATTTGCTACTCTATTGAGGACAAGTTGAATACTATCATGCCATGTTTTCTTTATGTGAAACAAACAAACGTCTTGCAAAGCGTTGTTATTCATGAATCTTTTGTTTGTGCCTTTTCATGTTGCATCATAGTTTCTTTGCTTATTGCTAGAACTTTGTCTTTCATGTTATGATTGAAGTACTATGATCCCAGTTTTGAATATTTTGCAAATACTTTGATCAAGTCTTTGATGGTGCATGTCACCTCAAAAATTATTCTTTCTTTTTATCACTTACCTACTCGAGGACGAGCCGGAGTTAAGCTTGGGGATGTTGATACATTGCAAATGTATCTATAATTTTTGATGTTCCATGCTTGGTTTTATCCACTTTCTTGTGTTTTTTCCAACTTTGGAGTACTTTTCATATGATTTCTTGGACTAACCTATTAACAAGAGCCACAGTTCCAGCTGCCTGTTTTCTGCTATTTTTGGTTCCAGGAAAGTCGGAAAATGAATATTCTCGGAATTGGACGGGACAAAAGCCAAAGTGCCTATTTTTTCGGATGTCATCAAGTGCCAGAATACGAGACGGAGAGGGGCCAGAGGGCGGCCACACCACCTGGCCCGCGCTAGGGGGTGGTGTGGCCAGCCCAGGCACCCCCTCGGCCTCCCCTTCCAACTATAAGATGCCCTTAGGACGTAAACCCTAAGTACCTGATCAAAAATCCACGAAAGAGTCTATAGCCGCCGTCATCTCCATCCCTAGATCGGGAGGGATCTGAAGCTCTTCCCGGCACCCTGCCGGAGAGGGGAATTCACCCTAGAGGCCTTCTTCATCACCATGCAAGCCTCCGGTGTGATGCGTGAGTAGTTCATCCTTGGACTACGGATACATGTAGTAGCTAGATGGCTGGTTCTCCTCCTTTGTGCTTTCATGTCTAGATCTTGTGAGCTCCGTTCATGATCAAGATCATCTATTTGTAATTCTGCATGTTGTGTTTGCGGGGATCCGATGGATATTGAGATGCAATTGTAGATTGATTATTGATTCTATCATGTCTTTGTTATTTGGGATCTTGCATGCTTTCCGTTGTTAGTAGCTATCTTGGCCAAGTAGATGCTAGCAACTCCAAGAGTTAGTATTTACGCTCGATAGTGGGTTCATGCCTATGGTAATCTGGGGAAGTGACAGAAATCTCTAAGGTACTAGATGTGCAGTTGCTACTAGGGAGAAAACAACAATCTTTTGTTCATAGAACAATCGTATTGTTTACTTTACATGCAGTTCGTAAAGCCATAATCTGTTGCTTGCAACTTAATACTGGAGGGGGTTCGGATGATAACCTGAAGGTGGATTATTAGTCATAGATGCATTTGGATGGCGGTCTATGTATAATATTGTAATGCCCAATCAAGTCTCAAAGGAGTCAAGATGATTAGTATATGCATGTATTGCTTTCTCGGTGTTTGTCAATTGCCCCGCTGTAATTTGTTCACCCAGCATGTTATCTATCTAAGGAGAGCCACCTCTAGTGAACTATGGATCCTGGTCCTTTCATTTACATACAATCTAGAACTGTTTACTTCTTTGTGTTTACTTTCTACAAACTTTTACTTCTTTCCATTCGATATGTTTAATACTTTGTTTTCCGCAAAACATGGTGAGATTGACAACCTCATCGCAAGTTGGGGACAAAGTTCTGTGGTTGTGTTGTGCAGGTCTCCACGTTGCTACTAGCACCTGTAGTGCGCCCTACCAAAGCTCAGCTAGTAACACCTTTGAGGTGTTTCCTTGCTCCTACTGGTTCGATTAAACCTTGGTTTCATAACTGAGGGAAACTTGCTACTGTGCTCATCATACCTTCCTCTTGGGGTTCCCAACGAGCTCTACATCAACACCACCATCAAGCATATTTCTGTGCGTCGTGCATTGAGCCATCAGCAACATGATCTGTAATGAAATGATGACGAATCTCAATATGCTTTGTCCTTGTATGATCCACCTGATTGTAGGCAATCTTGATAGCACTTTCATTGTCACATAAAAGAGGCACTTTATCACAATGGACACCATATTCCTTTAAAGTTTGCCTCATCCATAACAATTGGGTGCATGCACTAGCAGCAGCCACATACTCAGCCTTGACAGTGGAGAGAGATATACAGTTTTGCTTCTTAGAAGACCAACACACCAAGGACCTACCAAGGAATTGACATGCCCTGAAGGTTGATTTTCTATCATCCTTATCACCAGCCCAATCCGAATCAATGTACCCACAAAGAGAGAATGTTGAGCCCCTAGGATATCACACACCATAGTTGGGGTATGAACCAAATACCGAAAGATTCTTTTGACCGCCATCAAGTGGCTTTCTTTAGGAGTCGCTTGATGTTTTGTGCACACATTCCTACACTTAACACAATATCGTGTCTAGATGCACATAGGTAAAGCAACAAACCAATCATGGATCGGTATACCTTTTGATCCACATCTTTACCATTTGGATTTAGCTCAAGACGAGTCTGTGTTGCCATGGGAGTAGGAGATCGATTTAGTTCTTTCATGTTGAACCTCTTGAGCATGTCTTGAGTATATTTGGCTTGATTGAAGAAGGTTCCTCCCCTTATTTGCTTGATCTCAAAACCAATGAATACCCTCAACTCTCCCATCATAGACATCCTGAACCTTTAGTCATAAGATTTGAGAATTCATCATTAAAAGCTTTGTTAGCCGAGCCAAAGATAATATCATCAACATATTTTTGGCAAATTAAAAGCTCCCCATTAGCCTTCTTAGTAAAAAGAGTAGAATCAAATTTCCCAACCTCAAATCCACGGTCTAACAACAACTCTCTAAGGTTCTCATACCATGTGCCTGGAGCTTGTTTAAGTCCATAGAGCACCTTATCAAGATTGTAGACATGGTTTGGAAAGTTGAGATCCTCGAATCCTGGGGGTTGCTTAACATAAACCAACTCATGCAATCGACCATTTAGAAAAGCACTTTCCACATCCATTTGTTGTAATTTAAAATTATGATGTGCAGCATATGCAAGAAGGATACGAATGGACTCAAGGCGATCCACAGGAGCATAGGTCTCTCCATAATCAATGCCTTGAATTTGTGAGAATCCTTGAGCTACCAATCTTGCCTTGTTCCTCACAACAATTCCATGTTCATCTTGCTTGTTCTTGAATATCTATTTAGTACTAATGACATTGCGGCAATCTTTGGGCTTTTCTACTAACTTCCAGACTTTGTTTCTCTCAAAGTTGTTGAGCTCTTTGTGCATGGCTTCCAACCAATCTGAATCTTCAAGAGCTTCCCACACTTTCTTGGGCTTCACCATGGATATATGAGCTTGATCTCACCAAAATGCTTCAATTAAGCTCGAGTGGAAATTCCACTCCTTAGATCACCAAGAAAATTCTCAAGAGTGTAGTCGCTTCTTTCCAACATTCTATACACTCTAGCTTTGCGACGAGTTTCGATCTCCATGTTGTTCCTTGTGGGGATCTCTTCATCATTCTGGTCCTTGTCTTGACCTTCATTTTGACCTTGATCAACAATGGGTTCAGTTTCATCCATATGAGTTACGGGTTGATCTTGGTCTTGATCAGGCATGCTACTTGAAAGGCTTCGAGATGATCTTGCGGATGACTGAATAAATCTGCCTTGTGCAACTGACTGCACAGGGCTGGACAATCTGGTCAGTGGAGAGACTGGACAATCCATCCCAGAGCTTCCAGCCTAATCAATTTGGTGAGGGTTCTCAGCTTGTCTTTGTCTTGGGTCATTATTACCCTCAATAATAGGATCTTTTTGAAGTTATGAAGATGAGGGATCCACTTGAGTAGAGCATAGTTCTTCTCAATCCACCACAAGGGGTTCCTCAACGGGGCAGATGAATCTTGCACCCATTCTTCTTATGGCATCTTGAGGTATTTCATCATCTACATCACAAACATCAACATGCCCTGCTTGGGGTCCATCATATTCTTCGAAAATCACACTAAAGTATTCTATGACAATTCCAGAGAGTTTATCATAGATTCTATAAGTGTGGGAATCGAGACCATAGCCAACAAAAATACCCTCTAAAGCTTTGGAATCAAATTTGGACAAACAAACACCTTTTATGAGATAGAAGCACTTACAACTAAACACCCGGAAGTATGAAACGTTAGGCTTGATACCGGTAAGTATTTCATATGGAGTCTTGATCAATTCTTTGCGGAGGTAGAGATGGTTCGATGCATGGAATGTGGTGGAGATTGCCTCAGCCCAAAAATTGTATGGAGACTTAAACTCCGCCAACATGGACCTTTCCATATCCATTAATGTTCGGTTCTTCCTCTCGGCTACACCATTTTGTTGAGGGGTGTATACAGCAGAATATTAATGTTTTATCCCCTCATCACTAAGAAATCCATTCAAGGTGTAGTTCTTGAACTCGGTGTCGTTGTCACTTCTTATCACTAGCATAGGCACATTGTATTGATGTTGAACCATATTGACAAAGTCGATGAAGTATTGTTGGGTCTCACTCTTCAACTTGAAGAAGTAGACCCATGAATATCTTGAGTAGTCATCAAAAATCACCAAACAATATTTCTTCCCACCAAGACTTGCATGAGATGGAGGACCAAAGATATCCACATGAAGGAGCTCCAAGATCCTCTTCGACTTTATAATGTTATTTGGCCTATGGGGAGAATCATGCATCTTTCCTTCAACACAAGCCCTGCAAACACGATCTTTGGCAAAACAAACATTTTATTTTAGTCCCACAATATGGCCACCCTTGTGGAGGCTTTGCAAAGTTTTCATATTGACATGGGCTAGTCGGCGATGCCATAACCAACCCACATCGGCCTTTCCAAATAAGCACATCACACTTGTAGTGGTTTTCCCCAAAAAGTCCACCACATACAAGTCATTTTTGACATACCCAACGAAAGCGACCTTTAGATTCTTGCTCCACAAGAGAACCATAATATCATTATCAATGAAGACGCAAAGCCCATCTTTCCAAGAGCACAGACTGAAAGTAAATTATAGCCAAGAGTCTCAACAATCATGACAGCCGCGAGAGTAACATCATGTGCAACCCCAACTTTGCCAATACCCATTACCTTAGATTTTGACTTATCGACATATGTGACGGTTATATGATCTTGATTTTCCCTTGTATCCATCATTATTGCCTTGCTTCCAGTCATATGACTTGTGCAATCACTATCAAGCACCCACTTTGACCCGCTGGAAGCATAGTTCTACAAGAGATCAAACTAGTTTTTAGGTACCCATTTTTCAATGGGTCCTCTCTTGTTAGTGACAAGGGTCTTGGGAACCCAAACAGACCAAGCAATATAACCATCAAACGGACCAACATATTGTGCATAAACATCACCATTAGAATTACGCATTAAGACATAGTGAGGGTTAGCACTTCGAACAAAATCATCTTGTGACATAATTTTGCCACTTGTGGTATTACAACCCATAGTGGTCTTGCCTTTTTCTTGTGTGTGCTTGGTCTTCTTCTTCTTCTTGTTCTTCTTCTTGGCCTTGGACACATAGCCAAGACCTCTTTTCTCATTGTTTGACCTTTGCTTACTTAGGAGATCATCAATAGACTTGTTTGCTTCAGGGAAGGTGGCATTTGCAAGATCCCCCTTCAACCTAGCATTTTCTTCAAGAATGTTTGTACTCCTAGAGGGAATGAAAATACTAGGTGAAGCAACATTAGTCAATTGAGTTTTAAGTTGTTCACGAGAGTTTGTGAGAGTCAAGAGTTCACTTTCCAAGGCCTTTTGAGCCTTGTCAAGCTTCTCAAAGTCCTTGGAATTTTTTTCATGAGCAACACCAAACTCAACCTTATCCTTTTTAACCTTTTTATATTTAGCAATGGCATGATTACGTTCCTTAATAAGTTTAGCTACTATTTGATCATTTTCCTCATCGAGGCCTTCAAGTTTTTCTTCAAGAGACTCCCTAGTCTCTTGTTCTTCTAGAGCATTAGTTAGAGCATCCATCTCAAGTAGGTGCTCTCTCCCTAGTTTACATCTCTCATCAAGAAGCCCTTGTGTGTGAGCAAGTTGATTCAAGAGATTCGCAAAATGCTTCTTGTGCTCCCCTTGTAAGTTAGTCATATAAGCATCGAAAGCAACTAATTCCTCCTTCACCTCAAGAGTTATATCATCATTTAATTCATCATTGATAATAGAGGTGGAGAGAGGAGATTATGATACCTCCGATGCTGTTTCCATAAGGCAAGTGACGTTCTTGTTGGAGATGTTCTCATTTGGGGAATCAAAGAGAGAGAAAGTGGATGTAGAGGTGGTGCCGATGGCTGCCACACCATTGGTTGTTTCTTCTTCCTCCTCCTCTTCACCATCGGAAGAGAACTCTTCATGTTCTATCAATGCAATGCCACCGGACTTCTTGTTGGTGGCATTTTCTTATTTAAAGACTTCTTGAAAGGGGCCTTTGGATTTTTCGTCAATATGAGTGCACCACCATGATCTTCTCTCTTCTCATATGGAAATCTAGCAACAAGATGATAGCGGTCACCACAGTTGAAGCAAGTTCTCAATCTTGAACCATTCTCTTTTCTACCACTTTGGTTGCTTCTTCTTTGCATCTGCATCTTGGCCTTGGCGGGATCTTTCCAAAAGTTTCTTGCATAAAAGGCCATGTATTCACCATGATCAACCTTGACATCTTCGGGGTGGCTCATAGTAAGTACATCATCACTTCCTTCTTCTTCTTCTTCATACTCCACAACCTTGTCCTTCAAGGCAATATTAACACCACTGCTCATTCCAATGGCATGAGCCCAGTCATCTTTGGCATTCTTGGCAGCAACCTTGAAGGCGGACATCTCTTGCATAACTGCATTAGAGGTCATGAGATGATAGTTGTGTCTTCCTTGGTGACATGGGTATACCCTACAGGTACTCGAGCTTGGTATATACGGTCCAAATACGTATAGGACCACGGTGTCGCCAAGGCCCAGATAGAAGGACTCGAGTAACCTGCGGACTCTCGATTGCTTGAAGATCAAGAAAAAGCTAAAGATAGAAAGTTTGAAGGGGAAAACCCTAACTTGTAACCGACTCGACCTGCTACCCGAGACCTAGCCTATCTATATAAAGGCTAGGAGGGGGCGGCAAGGAGGACACACGCAACCCTAGTTTCCACAACCCTTGCCAGATTGCATCTGCGCACCATTGTACCTTTCGACTCCTTCGATAATTCCACGAGCAGACAAGCAGGAGTAGGGACCTCTACGAGGCCTGAACCTGGGTAAATCCTTTGTCCCCTGTGTGCTTGTTTGCTAGCCAATAGATGTCTGCAGCGCTCCCTCCTTCTCCAAAACCCAAGTCCATAACAATGGGCATTGATGAGTTAAACCCTCGTCAATTGGCGCCGTCTGTGGGAATTGGGAGTGCTGATGTTGCGGCTTCTTCGGCCCCATCAACTGCGACCTACAACTCCGCAACAGCGGAGATTCGCCAGCTCTTCGGTGCCTTCGACTTCACCGTCCACACACCGGCCACCCGCTCGGCCTTCGATTCCGTGGGCGACGGAGTCAGCTTGGCGATTGGGAGCTTCCACTTCCAAGTTGGTCAGATAGGCACGCTTCGCATGCCTGATCAGCCGACAGCACCGGCGATTGCCCCGGCATCATGGTTCCCTCCATCGATCGGCACCCTCAACGAGCTCAACGCTCCGGTGGCAGTCGGGAACACGGTCAGCGACAGCAGTCGCGACTCCGATCTGAGTGATCTGGCCACTGAAGATGGAACCTACGGTTCCGGATCTGAAAGTGGTGGAAGCAACAGCTTCCCCAATCACTTCATGTGCGCCGTCATCAACGCAGGCGACACCTCCACCAATCGCGGCAACGGTGGTAACACCGGCAACGACACTGATCCACCCAATGGTGGCAACGGTGGCAACGGCGGCAACGGCACCAACGGAGGAGCAGTCGAACCTCCCAGCATGATCAATGAGCAAACCGGCGAACGCGTCGTAATCAAGCTCAACAAGCAAGAGTGGGATCGCTGTCACGAAGCCCTACGGGGTGCACCTCTACCCTTTGGGTCCCATAGGAACTGCTGATGGGATACCACTGGCTCCTAAAAGAGGAATTCAAGCGCCAAAAACAAGCAATCGTGCAACTTGAGGCGCGTAAAAAGGCGGCGGACGAGTCGAGCCTTCGTCGCGCTAGGCTCTCCTCCTACGGAGGATCCTCCTCAAGAGGCAACGAGTACCTCGCCAGGAAGAGGCAGTCACGGATGGCTCACCTCACCGAACAAGAGCGCATAGACGCCGCGAAAGTCCTCGACTTCAGCTCTATGACAGTCGACACGAGAGGCAACGTGGTTCCCAGGACACCGCAGGCTACGGTGACAGCAGCCACCATGTACCTCCTCAACAACCAGCCACCGGCTGGAGATCCCCGAACTGCCATGCACCGATCTACAATCGCGGGTTTGGGGTTAATCGAGGCCGCCCTTGACAAGGAGCCGGTACCAGACCCAAAAAAGGGCAAAGCGTTACTCCTCGCCCTCATCCAGCGATGACAGTCATGACATGTCTCGATGCCGCTGCTCACGGCGACACGATCGTGACTACGATGCGTGCAACGACCTCACGCAGCGCAAGGTCGACAAGTCAAGGGCATGACATGCTCGATCGACTGACTCGGAAGAGGAAGATGGGGAGCTCTGCGGCGCCAGATGCTTCAGCAGATCCATCAGGCAAAAGCGAATGCCTAAAGGGTTTAAACTCCCATCGGAGAACCCGAAATTTGACGGTCTACAGGACCCCAAGATCTGGCTGGAGGACCACATCTCCTCCGTCAGGCTACACGGAGGCAGTCGAAGTACTTCCATGCAATGCCTGCAGCTACAGCTGCAGGGCACCGCCCGAGCATGGCTCAATAACCTCCCACGCGGATCCATTCGCAGTTGGGATGAGCTGGTCTACAGCTTCGTGTGCAACTTTAAGGGCACGTACAAACGGCCCGCCTCAATCGAAGAATTGAGATGCTGCCAGCAAAGATCTGGCGAATCGCTGCGCTCCTACATCCAAAGGTGGTCCATCATCAAGAACTCCGCGGAGAACATCTCGGAAGACCGCGCGATTGATGCATTCAATGGTGGCGTCCGCCGGATGGAACTCAGGGAGGAGCTAGGCCGCTCAAAGCCCCAGACCATCGACCACCTAATGGAGATCGCGAATCGGTGGGCTGATGGAGAAGATTCGGTGAAGAATCATGCTCACTCCAACGAGGAGGCAGAACTCAAACGCAGACGCGACCACTGAGGCAAACGCCGCATGCGCATCTACGACGACCGTGACGACGTCAACATGGTCGCAGCCGGCTACACCGATAGACGCGACGATAACCGCAACAGCGGATACCGCAGAGGCGGATACCGCGACTCCGGGAAAACCACGCAAGTGTGGCAACGCCGCACTCGCGATGAGGCACCCGCGACCTCCATCGAGGACAAACTGTCCGGGCCATGCATAGTACACTTCTAGATCGACAAGCATGATGGCAAGAGAAAGTCCAGCCACCTCCTCAAGGACTGCCGTGAGTTCCTCAAGCTACACGAGGGATTGGTTCGGATGAACCGCAACGCAGTCGAAAGAGGCTACGAAGCCTCTCTAGGCGTCGTGGCACATGGCGCACCACCACCACCACCTGGACCACCCCCGAACGGAGCTGCACCGGACCAGCACCACGGAGGAGAACCGTACCCACGGGCCATGGGAACCATGATGATCCAAAATGGGCGCCCCTCCAACAGGGTGCAGAAAGCCATCACTCGCCAAGTCAACTTGGCCATGCACTCGCCACCATCCACCACTGAGTACCTCAGTGGTAGTGAGTCGTGCATTACCTTCGACAAACGCGACCACCCGCCTTAAGTACCTTGCCCAGGTCATTGCCCCCTCGTACTCGAGGCGCAAATTGGAGGCTTCGACATGAGTCGTGTCTTCATGGATGGCGGAAGCGGCATCAACCTCATATTCGCGAGTACCTTGCGGCAATGAGGATCCCTCTAACCTGCTTGGAGGCATCGGACACAACGTTCCACGGCATCGTCCCAGGGAAAGGCGTATACCCCTGGGCAAAATCAACCTCGACGTCATATTCGGCACGCCAAAGAACTTCCGGCGGGAGCGCATCTACTTTGAGGTCATCGACTGGCCCTCACAATATCACTGCATCCTCGGACGCGTCGCGTTCGCTAGGTTCATGGCGGTACCCCACTATGCCTACCTGCAGATGAAAATGCCAGGTCCCAACAGCATCATCACGATCAACGGGGGCTTGGAGCGATCTGACAGTTGCGATAGGGAATTCAACAGAATCTCCCAGTCCTTCGGCATGCAGGAGGAGCTCCCGCAATTGAAGGAAACGACAGACAACAGTCTGCCTCCCCTGAGTAGGCCAAGCTCACCTGATCTCTCCTTCGACTCATCTATGCACACAAAGAAGGTGCAGGTCCATCCATCAGATCCCGCCAAAACGACCCTCATCACCAACAACTTGAGTCCCGCATAGGAACTCGCGCTCGTCGAATTCCTCCGTGAGCACTGGGAAATTTTTGCCTGGTGTCCTGCGGACATGCCAAGAGTTCCCAAGGAATTCGCCGAGCATGCACTCAACGTCAACCCCGACGCAAGGCCAGTCAAGCAAACAATCAGGCGATTGTCTGAGCCACGAGCGCAGGCAGTCGGAATGGAGATCAACAGACTCCTCGAGGCCAAATTCATACGCGAGATCAAGGAAAGCACTTGGCTCGCCAATACGGTGCTGGTGCCAAAAAAGGACACGGATATCCTACGGATGTGCGTGGACTTCTCTTCTTTAAACAAGCACTGCCCAAAAGATCACTTCCCGCTACCACGGATCGATCAAATCATCGACTCCACCGCTGGATGCGAGCGCCTCTGCTTCCTCGATGCCTACTCAGGCTATAACCAAATTCGAATGAAGGAGGAAGACCAGGAGAAGACCGCGTTTACAACGCCCTTCATTGTGTTCTGCTAGAACATAATGCCCTTCGGGCTAAAAAACGCGGGAGCCTACCAGCGGTGCATGCAGGCTTGCCTCAAGGAGCAACTGGGTCGCAACATCCAAGTCTATGTCGACGACATAGTAATCAAAACCAAGGAGGAAGCCTCTCTAATCGACGACTTGCGCGAAACCTTCGCCAATCTCGATCGTTACCGGATTAAGCTCAATCCGGACAAATGCGCCTTCGGCGTACCATCTGGGCAGCTGCTCGGGTATCTCATCTCTGCGAGGGGGATTGAGGCAAACCCGAAAAAGATAAAGGCCATATTGGCCATGGAGAAGCCAAAGAACATAAGAGGCGTCCAGCAACTAGCCGGACGAATCGCGGCCCTCAGTCGATTTATCAGTTGAATGGGAGAAAAGGCACTGCCCTTCTATCAGCTCCTCCACAAAGCTGACAAATTCGAGTGGACCAATGAAGCGCACGAAGCATTCGAAGATCTCAAGCGCCTGCTATCCACCTCGCCAGTACTGGTGACTCCACGAGAAAGGGAACCACTACTGCTGTACATCTCCGCTACCAACCAAGTGGTTAGTACAGTGCTTGTCGTCGAGCGGGCCGAGGAAAACAAGGTCCATGGCGTACAATGCCCGGTATACTACCTCAGCAAGGTCCTCACGCCAACAAAACAGCGGTACCCGCACTACCAGAAGCTGGCGTATGGCGTCTTCATGACCGCCCGACGACTGCGCCATTACTTCCAGGAACACCCAATCGTGGTAGTCAGCGACACCCCATTGGGACAAATCCTCAATAACCCCGACGCCACGGGGCGAGTCGTGCTTTGGGGAATCGAACTGTCTCCACGAGACATCACATACGAAAAGTGCGACGCAATCAAGTCGCAAGTTCTCCTTGACTTCCTCGTGCATTGGATGGAAAACCAACTCCCGGATAAGCCAGATATGTCCTACCTCTGGACAATGCACTTCGATGGGTCCAAGCGGAAAGATGGAGCAGGAGCAGGTGTCATACTGACATCACCTCAAGGGGACAAGCTGAAGTATAACCTGCGAATGCAGTTCACTGCCTCAAACAACGAGGCTGAATACGAGGCCCTGTTGCACGGGATGAGGATGGCAAAAGCCTGCGGCGCAAAGAGGCTCATCATATATGGCGACTCCAAGCTGGTCGTCAACCAAACAATGCACGAGTGCGACGCACTGAACGACAACATGATCGCGTACCGCGACCTCTACGATACACTCGAAGGAGACTTCGATGGTTGCAAGTTGCGACACGTAGGTCGCGAAAGCAACGAGGAGGCGGACGCACTCGCCAACATAGGCTCTACCGGCGCCCCCATACCACCTGGGGTATTTCTCGAGCGCATTTGCGAACGCTCCATCAAGCCAAAGGCCACAGAGAAGAAAACAAGCGCAGCAACGGACTCGGGGGCTATGCCACCAAATGATCCAATGGCACTCGATGACTTGGAGCTAGACACAAGACTCGAGGGACCAATGAGCGTCATGATGATCGAACAATCCTGGACGCAGCCGTACATTACGTACCTCCTCAGCAAGCGCCTGCCGGACGACCCGACAAATGCATGGCACATCGCGCGACGCTCCAAGGCATTCGCCGTTATCAACGGCGAATTGTATAAACGCAGCATCACATGCGTGTTACAACGATGCGTCTCCCTGGCCGATGGAAGAGCAGTCCTCCTCGACATCCATGAAGGGACCTGCAGGCACCACGCTGGCAGTCGCGCCCTCGTTGCCAAAGCTCTACGAGCTGGATTTTACTAGCCCACGGCCATGCGCGACGCCAAGGACATAGTCCAAAAGTGCAACGCTTGTCAGCGATTCGCGGACAAGCCACACGCACCAGGCGCAGAACTACGGCCTATTCCATTGGCCTGGCCCTTCGCACAATGGGGGATCAACATGGTGGGCAAGCTCCCAAGGTCCTTGCAAGGAGGCTACGTCTACCTCTTGGTCGCAGTCGACAAGTTCACCAAGTGGATTGAGGCCATGCCAGTGACCAAGCAATCAGGGCACAACGCGGTCAAGTTCTTCGAATCCATTGTCTACCGCTTCGGCGTGCCGCACAACATCACCACTGACAACGGGACAAACTTCACATCCAAGGAGTTCCAAGAATTCTGTGGAAACCTGGGGATCAACATCAGTTACGCCTCAGTCGCGCATCCACAGACCAACGGTCAGGTGGAAAAAGCAAACGGGCTCGTCTGCAGCGGCATCAAGAAGCGACTCCTTCGACCACTCGAACAAGCCGCGGGTTGCTGGCCAGATGAGCTCCAATACGTACTCTAGAGCCTACGTACAACTCCAAATAGCGCCATGGGCTACACGCCATTCTTTATGGTGCACGGAGCAGAAGCAGTACTACCCGCCGAAGTGAGGTACAAGGTGCCGCGCATAGTCGCTTACAGCAAACAAGAGTCATCTCTTGCACTCGAAGACTCCGTCGACCTCCTCGACGAGGCAAGAGAAATCACCGCAGAAAGATCCACGGTCTACGAGCAGAACCTGCGCAACTACCACAGTAGAAGGCTTCGCCCCAGATCCTTCGTCGAAGGTGACCTCGTCCTGCGACTGAAGCAGCAGGGGCATCTCAAGCTCGAGTCCCCCTGGGAAGGACCGTGCGTGATTACAGAAGTAATCCCAGGTGGCGCCTATCGCCTTCAAGATTTAGAGACAGGAGTCACATACTCCAACCCTTGGAACGTCGCACAACTACGACGCTTCTAGCCTTAGTTGTTTTTACTTTCACATCGCAAATAAGGCTACTCAGCCAAGGCTACTTAGCCACACATTGTACCTCGTACTGTTCTTCAAATAAATAAAAGCTAAGTGCCCCAAAAATCTATGTTTTTCTTTCACTTTTGTCAATTCTGTACTCGGGGGCTACGTCACCCTACATACATCTGTTCTTCGAACCAATAAACGCAATATCTTGAGTAGCTGGCACATCAATCGAACCCCTTAACGAAAACTCAACCCAGCTGCAACGCGCCTGGCAGGTTGACAAAGGGATGGCCAGGCTAACGAAAAGGACTCGCATAGTGCACCGCACCTCACGCTAACAAAGATGTTTATACACATTCGACAATGAATTATCTACAACATATATATGAACTTTACAACACAAATACTGTTATGTGCAGGATACAAATCTGGCTATTGCTGCAACAGAAGAACATTGGTTTGTTCCTCGAAGAAGTCGACAATCTCCTCTGCTGGACGGTCCACCGCCTGATAGTGCGGCACCATATTCCAAGCAGATCCAGCTGGCGGCGCTGGCGGCCCAGAAGCAATGGCGGCGACATGCACGTCAGGCCTGTGCAATCGCACAGGGCAGCCTTGGCACCAGCCACCAACTGCTGCCTCACACACTCGCGAACCGCGGACATATCTTGAAATTTGGCCAGGAGAGCCAGCAGGCTTGATGGAGTGTCATCCAACGGGAACATCGCCTGATAGATGTTCTTCAAACACGACTGCGACTTCTTCAGGAAGAGCAGCACTCGCGAAGCGCGATCCTGCAGGGTCGCCAATGCAGTCGCACGATCATGATCTACCCAGAAGTATCCACTCTCTTGAAGTTGCTCCTGGGTGAGATCATGAAGGCGGATGGCCATCCTATCCCTCTCCTCCTGCGGATGGCGTGCGCTAACAACTACACGAAGCAGCACCAACTGCATGAGTACAACGTACCATTGCGACTAACTACAAAGGAAAAGATGAGGACGAGCAAACTAACACTTAAACTGGTCGCCCAGCTGCGTCACCTTGCCAAGCAGATATTGCTCGCGGGCAGCGGATTTTTCCGCCTTCGACTTCCACACGTCTGCGTTACCACGGATCAGGGGCAACTCACGCTCCAGCTCCTTCACGCGATCATGAAGTCGCGACAGCAAGGACAACTCCTCTACCCTGGAGCGCGGTGGTGCCACTATCTCATCAAGAGATGACGAATCCTGGTTTCCCCCCACAGGACCACTCGATGTGCCCTACCACAAGTCAAGACAAAAGCAAATAAGGCGGCCAAATTAACACAAAGGCAAGGGGAACAGACACATTCAAGATAAGCATAAGTGTTTACAAACACACTCGCCAGCAGGCACGTCCTTAGACTAAAAGGGCAACTAATCAATTATTACAACAAGCTAAGTAAGGAGCAGCTGGCTTCTTCGACTTCGGGGGCTTCATCAAGTCTGTGGCAGTATCAGATGCCATAGACTTTCCGCCGGCCCCTGAGGCCGAAGCTTTCGCCGCCTTCTTCGCACGTTGGAGCTCCTCCAAATACTTGGCAACAGTATTTATCAAGGAATGGCCATATTTGGCACAAGCAGTCACAAAAGGAGTGAAGACTACCTGCTGACCATCCGAGCCAACAGGCATCGCCTTCGACACCGTAGAGGGATCTATCTCAACTCTGTGGGCTTGCACCATGGTGAGTGACATCATCGCACCAGCCGCCCAGAGGGAGTTCCTGTAGGTAACAGGCACACCCCCAGCGAGTGACTCCACCAGCTTATCCATATTATTGACCAGCTCCGCCTTCGGCATCAACTCCTCCCGGAGGCGACTAAGGGCGACCTTGGCCTTGGACAATGTATCCTGGATGGCGGCGCTTCGGTCCTCGACCGTAGATACCGCGCCGGCCAGAGCGTCATCACGACGAAGGGCATGCGGGTCAAAACTCAAGTCACCAGCATCTACACCAAAAATACACACATGGATCAAACTTCTAGTGCCACCGGCAAAACTCTAGATGCAGAGAGGAACATCAATAAAATATCTACCAGTAAAGGTACCTGAGAGGGCCTTGGCGACTGAGAACAGTTGCTCTTTGAACAACTTTTCCCTGGCCGCAAAGGAGGCGCGCATATCCTCTTCGCGCTTCTGGGCATCATCACAAGCCGCGATTGCCTCGTCACGCCCCTTCACAGCTGCGGCTAATGTCTTCTCCAATGTGGCGACGTTGCGCAGTAAAGCGTTATGCTCAGCTACATGGCAATCAATAATTGGCTATCAGTCGATTATACCAAAACAGAGAGAAGACGAAAATAATAAGTGTAGAAGCACTCACTTTCGACCACGCGGTGACGCGTCGCCAGCATTGCATGCTGGTGACCCATCGCCATCACCTACTCCGCCACTTGCGCGGCTTCCTTTACAAGGAGCTGTCACACAATATAAGGAGTCAGAAGAGGGTAACAGAAGGCGTTGACTGCCACATTAAAAAAGAAGGAAAGATATACTTACATGGTCCTCTAGCGACTCCGAAGAAGTTTGCTGAACCGTCATCCGATCAACCATTCGATGCTCCCCTACGTGAGGAGAGCTCGAAGAATTGTGCCCGGAGTGGGCCGCCGCCGGAGAAGAAGGAGCGCGCTCGACCTCTACTTTGGCCCTTGAGGTCGTGACTCCAGATTCCTTCAAAAAATCGACGTCGCCAGAAGATGACGACGCCTCTTGGCTACAAGACCAAATCCACATTGAGAAAAGGAAAACTCTAGGGCAAAGCCAACAAGAAGAAAACAGAAAAGAATTAGTGAACTCGCAAATTTACCGGTCAAAGTTGTCAAGATTAAACGTGGTCTCCGCCGACTCTGACGAAGACTCCTTCGGCAATCACATCTTCTTGCGAGAAGATGGTGCCATAGCCCTCACAGGAACGGCGGGAATTGTTGACTCCGCGCTAGCAGCTGTGCCTTCTGGAGTCGAAGGAGTCGACGCATCAGAATCCTCGCTGCGTGAATGCTTGCGAGTATCCGGGATCTCGGACTCGGGGGCTTCCTCTTCCACATCAGAAGGGATAGTCAACTCAGGCTCGTCCTCTTCCAAAGCTTCGCGAGGAATTATACCCTCAGGGAGAAGGCGACACCGCCCAATCCTGCATACAGACAGTGAAGATCAGCAAACAGAACGGGTAAGCAACAGAAAAAGCAATCGCGAAAATAAGCTACTTCATAGCACAACTGTACCTCAGGAGGAGGATTCGAAGCATCGAAAGGAGGAACGACTGGCTCATTCGGAAGCGCATCCTTGAAGGTGTACTTCGTGACCAGTCACACCCTCTTATCTACCTCACTCGTGGACATGCCATCGGCAGACACGCGAGTGGCATCATCAGCGCCACCCCATTGAAACATGGGATGGACTCTGGCCTGGAGAGGCTGGACGCGATGACGCAGCCAAGTCCTGACAAGGGCGCATCCTCCCTCTTCTGCGCCTATGCGACTCTCGAGGTCGTAGACGCGTTGATATAGCACGTCTGTCTCTGCGAGTTCGGCAGGCATGACCATGTTCTTCCAAGAACGCATCTTCTTGCAGGGAGTCGCGGGATCGAAAGGTGCGAGTCCAAAGTGCTCGTCCTTGGCCTTCTGGTCGCGAACATAGAACCATTTGTCCCTCCATCCCTGGACGGACTTGGCGAGCTTGACGTTGAATTAGGTGGCGGACGGGTCCACATGGATTCCACAACCACCTACGTCATAAACTAGAGAGCCAGATGCGGACTGACGCTTCAGTTTAAATAAGCGTTTGAAAAGGCCAAAGTGCGGCTCGATTCCGAGCCAGCACTCGCAAAGAGTGATGTAACAGGTGATGTGGAGAATCGAGTTTGGGGACAACTGATGGAGCTGGAGCCCGTAGAAACAAAGGAGACCCCTAAGAAAGGGGTGGAGAGGCAAAGAAAGGCCGCAAATGACGAATGCAAAAAACATCACTCGAAAACCAGCGGAAGGCACAGGAATGGTCTCACCGCTGGGGACGCGCGCATCGGCGACTACTGCAGAAATAACTCCATCTTGGCGAAGAAGACGGAGATCCGACGCCTTGATGATAGAAGGGCGCCATGCGCCATTGGTCACGCGGGTGCCCGCGACCTTCTTTTTCCCGCCGGCGGCGGCACTGGTGCCCGCAGCAGCGGAGCCACCCTTCTTCTTCGTCGCGGCAACGGTGGCCACGGATTCAGCGGCAGCCCTCCTTTCTTATTTCCCATTGCATGGCGGCGATGAGAGCGCAGAAAATAACTTGGAAACAAGCGGAGGTGGTCCAGAGTTGAGGAGGAGATGAGCGCAGGGAAAAGCAGATGAGCACCAGCAATGGCGATGGCAGCGAGGAAGAAAAGAGTGCAGATGGAAAATTACCGCCGTAGCGCTGCTACTTAACCCCTAGGAGATGCAATCCAACGGCTCACAAAAATCCTACTGGCCGCGTGGCACGCATCGCGCTCGACACGTGGAGAAGAGGAAGCGCGAACCGTCCCTCCACTGCTCCCATTACGCGTGGAGATCGAGGAGGCATAGTTAATAATAAGATTACGCATGCCCAGTCAAATCAAAGTCAGAAAGTGGGACCCACCGCTCGTCACGTCCCGTCAAAATCGCTCACGCGGGCAACTGAGGTCATGCAAGCGTCAGCACTGACATCATCAAAAGCTACGCAGCGGAAAACTTCGACTACTTTAGTCCTTGCTGGAGTCTTCGACTCCACCAAGCACTCGAGGGCTACTCCCATAGGGAGCGTTGGCCGTGCATCCTACGATTTTTTCTTTTCTTATTGCAGTGATGCAGGCAATCACAATCAAACCCAACCACTCGAAACACGGTTCGACTATGGACATGGGTTACTCCCATAGGGAGCGCCGAAAACAATTTCGACTGAAACAAGCAAGTAAAAGACGACAGCAGTCACAAACGTGTTTTAGTCCCTGCCTGAGTCTTCGACTGAAACAAAAAGCAAAGACAACAATAGTCGCAAAAGTTCTTTAGTCCCTGCCTGATTCTTCGACTCAACCAGGCACTCGGGGGCTACTCCCATAGGGAGCGCTGGCCGCGCACCCTATGATTATTTGCACAAAAGTTGTGTGTTGATAACATCCGCACTCGCAGATCATGGCGACACCGCCTCATAATTTTCCCTACAAAGAGACTATGTCTCCTGGGTCGCCCGAATCGTCTCCGCGATGATAAAATTCGGATGCCGCGCTTACAACGTGAAGGTAAGACCTGAATAAGGCCTGGCAATGCATTTTAACTGCGCACTACCAGAAATATATCCGTGCCTATAGGCACGATGAACATGCCTTGACGGACGCGTCGAGTGCTCACACCCATATAACTGGAATTCGACTCCTGTAAGACCTCCGCGGCCTGAGTCGAATTACGCCAGCACTTTTCCGGATTCGAGTCCAGGGACTCGAGTTTGAGTAGATTGCGTTGTTTCACCCTAAGGTGGTTAACTGATACCGATACTTCGGCTATATCAGGCACGTATATCAACAATACCTATGACATGAATAAAAGCAGTCGAAAATGTACTCATTCAGGCACTCGAAGACTTAAAAAAGTCCCCAGTCGAATCTGCGATTCCACTGGACACTCGGGGGCTACTGACATGGGTATACCCTACATGTACTCGAGCTTGGTATATACGGTCCAAATACGTATAGGCCCACGGTGTCGCCAAGGCCCAGATAGAAGGACTCGAGTAACCTGCGGACTCTCGATTGCTTGAAGATCAAGAAAAAGCTAAAGATAGAAAGTTTGAAGGGGAAAACCCTAACTTGTAACCGACTCGACCTGCTACCCGAGACCTAGCCTATCTATATAAAGGCTAGGAGGGGGCGGCGAGGAGGACACACGCAACCCTAGTTTCCACAACCCTCGCCAGATTGCATCTGCGCACCATTGTAACTTTCGACTCCTTCGATAATTCCACGAGTAGACAAGCAGGAGTAGGGACCTCTACGAGGCCTGAACCTGGGTAAATCCTTTGTCCCATGTGTGCTTGTTTGCTAGCCGATAGATGTCTGCAGCGCTCCCTCCTTCTCCAAAACCCAAGTCCATAACAATGGGCATTGATGAGTTAAACCCTCGTCACTTGGAGACTCTTCAAGTCAGTGGGCTCAAAGGGCATGAGCGCACTCACATACTTCCTCTTTATCCAAGCATCATCAATATGAGAGGCACCAACATTTCTGAAGGCGGTGGCAGTGGATTTGAGTCTTGGATACATGTATTCATGATCCTCACCATCCTTCATATAGAAGCCTTCGGCTTCATTGCTCAAGGCATCATATATGTTTCTTCTCATGCTCAAATTCCCAACAAATAAATTAATGAGATCATCCCAAGCTTCCTTGGCGGTATTGAAGTGCTCAATGTTGGGAAAGTCCTTTAGCCCCACCCCAAGTTGAATCATCTGCAAGGCGGTGGCATTGAGTTGACTATTGACCACTTCTCTTCTTGTCAAGTTGGTTGGATCCTCAATTTTGAGTCCATCTTCAATAATGTTCCACAGGTCAATGCAAGAGCTGCGCACATGAGATTTCATCAAAACTTACCACTGAGCAAAAGAATGTGCATCTAGCATAGGTGGGTCACCTCTATAATTTATATGGGGATGAGGTATTGATGGCTCAATGCACGGCGCCCAGAAAAGTGCTGGTGCGTGGTTGATGTAGAGCTTTTTGGGAACCCCAAGAGGAAGGTATGATGAGCACAGCAGCAAGTTTCCCTCAGTTATGAAACCAAGGTTTAATCGAACCAGTAGGAGCAAGGAAACACCCCAAAGGTGTTACTAGCTGAGCTTTGGCAGGGCGCACTACCGGTGCTAGTAGCAACGTGGAGACCTGCACAACACAACCACAGAACTTTGTCCCCAACTTGCGATGAGGTTGTCAATCTCACCGTGTTTTGCGGAAAACAAAGGATTAAACGTATCAAATGGAAAGAAGTAAAAGTTTGCAGAAAGTAAACACAAAGAAGTAAACAGTTTATAGATTGTACGTAAAAGACAAGGACCGGGATCCATAGTTCACTAGAGGTGGCTCTCCTTAAGATAGATAACATGTTGGGTGAACAAATTACAGCGGGGAAATTGACAAACATTGAGAAAGCAATACATGCATATACTAATCATCTTGACTCCTTTGAGACTTTATTGGACATTACAACATTATACATAGACCACCATCCAACTGCATCTATGACTAATAATCCACCTTCAGGTTATCATCCGAACCCCATCCAGTATTAAGTTGCAAGCAACAGATTATTGCTTTACAAACTGCGTGTAAAGTAAACAATACGATTGTTCTATGAACAAAGGATTGTTGTTTTCTCCCTAGTAGCAACAGCAAATCTAGTACCTTAGAGATTTCTGTCACTTTGCTAGATTACCAGAGGCATGAACCCACTATCGAGCATAAATACTAACTCTTGGAGTTGCTAGCATCTACTTGGCCAAGATAGCTACTAACAACAGAAAGCATGGAAGATCACAAAAAACAAAGACATGATAGAATCAATAATCAATCTGAAATAGCATCTCAATATCCATTGGATCCCCACAAACACAACTACAAAATTACAAATAGATGATCTTGATCATGAACGGAGCTCACAAGATCTAAACATGAAAGCACAAAGGAGGAGAACCAGCCATCTAGCTACTACATGGATCCGTAGTCCAAGGATGAACTACTCACGCATCACACCAGAGGCTTGCATGGTGATGAAGAAGGCCTCCAGGGTGAATTCCCCTCTTCGGCAGGGTGCCGGGAAGAGCTTCAGATCCCTCCCGATCTAGGGATGGAGATGACGGCGGCTACAGACTCTTTCGTGGATTTTTGATCAGGTACTTAGGGTTTACGTCCTGAGGGCATCTTATAGTCGAAAGGGGAGGCCGAGGGGGTGCCTAGGCTGGCCACACCACCCCCTAGCACGGGCCAGGCCTAGCCGCCCTCTGGCCCCTCTCCGTCTCGTATTCTGGCACTTGATGACATCCGGAAAAATAGGCACTTTGGCTTTTGTCCCGTCCAATTCCGAGAATATTCATTTTCTGACTTTCCTGGAACCAAAACCAGCAGAAAACAGGCAGCTGGCACTATGGCTCTTGTTAATAGGTTAGTCCAAGAAATCATATGAAAAGTACTCCAAAGTTGGAACAAAACACAAGAAAGTGGATAAAACCAAGCATGGAACATCAAAAATTATAGATACATTTGCAATGTATCAACATCCCCAAGCTTAAAACCTGCTCGTCCTCGAGTAGGTAAGTGATAAAAAGAAAGAATATTTTTTTAGGTGACATGCACCATCAAAGACTTGATCAAAGTATTTGCAAAACATTCAAAGCTGGGATCATAGTACTTCAATCATAACATGAAAGACAAAGTTCTAGCAATAACAAAGAAACTATGATGCAACATGAAAAGGCACAAACAAAAGATTCATGAATAACAATGCTTTGCAAGACGTTTGTTTGTTTCACATAAAGAAAACATAGCATAATAGTATTCAGCTTGTCCCTCAATAGAGTAGCAAATATAAATGCATAGGACACCTTCAAAGTTAATAAGAGTGACTAGATACAATAGTTTAAAACAAGCAATATCAAAGTATGCATCAAACAACTAGTCCTGGGACAATGCACATAGAACTAAGAATGGCCACTATGCTCTCAAAGTAAGTGCATAAAGCTAGAAGGTGGAGACTCAATATAATGGTGGAAGAAAGGCCTTTGTAAAAGGAAGTAGGGATTCAAGTCTCATAAAGAGCTTCCAAAAATTATGGTACTTATAGCTTTCAGCTCTCATTGCCCCTATCATAAGCATCTTGAAGTGATTAAGGTTAAAGTGAACAAACTATGGTGTACATGCTTGACGAAGTATAAGTCAGAAATCTCATGTCCCTTGTATACGAGGGCTGCTCCTCATGCTAATCAAGTTTAGTCACCGGTAAGTTCTTGTCATTGTAAGTACATGTGTATCATTGAGAACCGCCAACGGGGTACCCCTTGCCCGATGATACGGAAGAATCCCCATATAAAAATGACAAGGCAAGCAGACAACGAGCATCTCAGCATTCTTCTTATTTACCATTGGAATATGGTGTTTTTTCTCTCTTTCCTCTTTTCACAGTATCTCTCTTTTTTTTCTTTTTTTCAATATAGGACTCTTTTTTATAAAAAGAATGCTTCATAGACTGGCTCATTATGGTTACGCTGCAGGTTTCCACCATGTCAGCATCGATTAGACCAGCGGCCCAGGCGTTTCTCTAACACATATACATAACTCCATGGACTTACAAGCTCCCCTTCATTTCACACCGACGACATCCATATACAAAAGAGCATGATATCAACTAGGTACAAGTACCAAGTGCAATGTTGAAAGCGTTCCCCATGAAAGAATGGTTCTGCTAATTCCCAACAAATAAGTGCAAGCATATACAACATAGAAGACACAATGGTTCAAGTTTATTAAGGGCAAGAAAAGTAAAGTGTGCCATCAAGTTCGTGAGAGCTTTAATCACTAGTTTTCTCATAACAAGTTTAATTTGGAAGGTAAACAAAAGCATGAATATACTTGGAATAGCATAAGCTAGTAGGTAGGTATGGTGGACTCTTTGGAATAACTTGGTTTAGGGAGTTGGATGCATGAGTGGAACTCATACTTGGTTGTGGAGGCTAGCAAAAGACTGGGAGCGACAAACTAAGAGAGAAATAATGGCCATAATCATGCAGAGCGACAAAACATCATTGATCAAAGCATAAAGTGATACTACAAGTTGAAAACTAAAGGATCATAAAGGCTATGGTGACTTGAGATAGTCATAACATGGTGTGAGCATGTGCCAAGTCAACCCAAATAAAGCATCAAACGAGAATACCACTATACTATGCTTTAATATGCTAAAACAACGCATGATTCATCCAAGGCACATTAAGCAATCTCAGTTGTTTATAACAAGTCTTGCTACAACAAAGAATACTAAGCATAAATCCAAAACAATATCAAGCATGGCATGACAAAGCATAGGCCACAGTAAAAAACAAGCTCTTTTTACCACAAAAGCATGAACTTTCCTACTCTTTTCCAAACCAAACCAAAGTATTTCAAACCAACGTATGAAAGAGGGGGTCCAACCAATTTATTCAGAAAACTAAACAAACCAAGCAAACGAAAAACGAAAACGAAAACGAAAAAGAAGATGATCCAAGAACAACACAACTGTGCATGAAACAATAAAAATAAAGCGTTTGGAAGAAACCTGGGATTTTTATTGATGAAGAAGGGGATGCCTTGGGCATTGATGCGCTCGACTTTTTACGTAGAGCTCGTTGGGAACCCCAAGAGGAAGGTATGATGAGCACAGCAGTAAGTTTTCCCTCAGTTATGAAACCAAGGTTTAATCGAACTAGTAGGAGCAAGGAAACACCCCAAAGGTGTTACTAGCTGAGCTTTGGCAGGGCGCACTACCGGTGCTAGTAGCAACATGGAGACCTGCACAACACAACCACAGAACTTTGTCCCCAACTTGCAATGAGGTTGTCAATCTCACCGTGTTTTGCAGAAAACAAAGGATTAAACGTACCGAATGGAAAGAAGTAAAAGTTTGCAGAAAGTAAACACAAAGCAGTAAACAGTTTATAGATTGTATGTAAAAGACAAGGACCAGGATCCATAGTTCACTAGAGGTGGCTCTCCTTAAGATAGATAACATGCTGGGTGAACAAATTACAGCGGGGCAATTGACAAACATCGAGAAAGCAATACATGCATATACTAATCATCTTGACTCCTTTGAGACTTGATTGGGCATTACAACATTATACATAGACCGCCATCCAACTACATCTATGACTAATAATCCACCTTCAGGTTATCATCCGAACCCCCTCCAGTATTATTGCTTTACGAACTGCGTGTAAAGTAAACAATACGATTGTTCTATGAACAAAGGATTGTTGTTTTCTCCCTAGTAGCAACAGCACATCTAGTACCTTAGAGATTTATGTCACTTCCCCAGATTACTAGAGGCATGAACCCACTATCGAGCATAAATACTAACTCTTGGAGTTGCTAGCATCTACTTGGCCAAGATAGCTACTAACAATGGAAAGCATGCAAGATCACAAATAACAAAGACATGATAGAATCAATAATCAATCTGAAATAGCATCTCAATATCCATAGGATCCCCGCAAACATGGATCACACCGGAAAGCACAAAGGAGGAGAACCAGCCATCTAGCTACTACATGGATCCGTAGTCCAAGGATGAACTACTCACGCATCACACCGGAGGCTTGCATGGTGATGAAGAAGGCCTCCAGGGTGAATTCCCCTCTCTGGTAGGGTGCCGGGAAGAGCTTCAGATCCCTCCCGGTCTAGGGATGGACATGACGGCGGCTACAGAATCTTTCATGGATTTTTGATCGGGTACTTAGGGTTTACGTCCCGAGGGCATCTTATACTCGGAAGGGGATGCCGAGGGGGTGCCTGGGCTAGCCACACCACCCCCGGCACGGGCCAGGCCTGGCCGCACAGCCAGGTGGTGTGGCCGCCGTCTGGACCCTCTCCGTCTCGTATTATGGCACTTGATAACATCCGGAAAAATAGGCACTTTGGCTTTTGTCCCGTCCAATTCTGAGAATATTCATTTTCTGACTTTCCTGGAACCAAAAACAGCAGAAAACAGGAAGCTGGCACTATGGCTCTTGTTAATAGGTTAGTCCAAGAAATCATATGAAAAGTACACCAAAGTTGGAACAAAACACAAGAAAGTGGATAAAACCAAGCATGGAACATCAAAAATTATAGATACATTTGCAATGTATCAGGTATCGGGGGGTCGGGAGAGTACCATCCGGGAACCGCATGGTGCTCTTCCTTCCCATCACCCTTTTTGGTGGAGGAGTTAGTGGCAATATGTTCATCCCCTACTACTTCACCCGTTGGTTTAGCCGAAGCATTCACCTTAGGGATTGGAGGTAGTTCCACTTGAGAGGGAGATGGTGAGGCTGTCTTTTCCTCAACAAGTTGCTCAACTAGTTGGCACAACTGTTGGATTTCGTTGCCCAAGGTAGATCTCAAGCTTGTTTCCAACTTCTTGAGATCTACCATGGTCACCGAAGTGCTAGCCTCACCCTCTCGATCTCCGTCTGGGTTACCCATACAATCTTAGGCGGTTAAGCCCGAATAAAGATCCAGGTCTCTAATACCAACTAAAAGGATCGTATGGGCACCTAAAGGGGCTGAATAGGTGCTACTTCAAATTTTACTCTCTTTCAATTTAGGGTTTGGCACAAAAGGGTAAATTCTCTAGATATGCAACTAAGGCGAATTTACTGATATGTCTCACTAGTACAACTAACTAAGCAAGAGCAAGATAAGTAAGGTCGGGTAAAGGATACAAGTAACCAAAATGAAGCACACGGAGACACAAGGATTATTTCCCGCAGTTCCTTCCTTTTTAGGGGAAGTATGTATGTGTTTGGAGAGAGGGTGGTGTCAAACCACCAACGCCATGAGAGGCCTCCCTTGTTCTCCGGTGAACCTCACCCCAAGGGGATCGATTCACACTCCCACTATATCGGCAACCTTCAAGGTGGTAGTCAGCACCCTTACAACAAGTTCGAGGAACACATCCATAACTTAATTGGATGCTCCCGAATCCAAGCAAGTTGTCACAACAATCAAATACAAGCTTGTAAGAACCAAATCAAGGCCTAGGGTTGCCAATGAATCCCTGGAGCAAGGGGCCCTCAAATAAATGATGGGGAAACGAAGATATCTCTTGGTGAAGCTGTAGATCAAGGCATCCTCCTTAGATCCTCTAAAGATCAACAACTTTGGATGGTTGGATGGGGAGATCTAGTTGATTTGGTGGCTCTAATGGTGATGTTCTTATTTTCTGGAACGAGCAGCTCGAGGTAGGGGATGAAGTCCCCTATTTATAGTCCCAGAAACTCTGGTCTGCACACCGGAAACTCCAGTCTACACCGAAGATTCTGGATTGTCTCCATTCCATCTTCGGACCACCTATCATTATGTCCTGGGCTAGATCTTGATGCTCCCTTCGGATATTTGGCAGGAACTCTGGACCTGAGAACGCCGGAGACTCTAGAATGTTTACATCGGAAACTCCGGTCTGTTAGAGTACACCAGAGTTTCTAGCCAGTATCCGGCCTGTCTCCGGACCCTTAGTCAGAGTGACCCTGGTCTTCAACTTCAATTCACTCCAGAGATTTGCGATGAAACTCCAGACCACACCGGAGACTCTAGTATTTGCATACCAGAGACTCTAGTCTGGACTTTCCAGAAAACTTCCGTTTCAGCCCGGGATTATGATACAGACTTTTCCCCTTTTAGTGGAATGACCTAGCAACATTAGCACACTGTAAAATGATCCTCAAGTTGTTAACGAACACCAAAACTGATTAAGACAATAAATGTCCTTTTAGAAGTGAATTTGCATAATTTGTTGTAGTCATTGGCATCCGTTTACTACCTTGCACTTAGTTTTAATTGAGATAATAGAACTATAGAATTCTAGATATTTGTGTTATGAACTGGTATCGTATTGTTTTGAATGTCAATTTAAAGTTTAGAAGTCCTATTGTAAACTTTGAGCAAACTCTATTTACTCCATGAAGTTTAATAAGTAGTATTAAATCAAGAGTGAGAATTCCAATGTTAGTATGTAAAGTATCATGTTTGCCTCCATGACTCTTGATATTCAAAAGTTGTTTTCATATCGAGGTTATCTAAGAGATGAAAGAATTGTTTCAGAAACTATCATGTGAGGAAGATATTGTGATATCTGAAACAATCTTTATGGTTGCAATATGATATAGTATAATTTGGCAAAATACATGTTCTCATATTATATGAGAATTTGTGAATGTTGAAGATGCTATGCGTCCTAATCTCCCAAAAAGTTTTTTGGGAACTGACATTATACTCGAGATTCACCCTTATAGGCTATAGTAGCTTGATCATGAAAGTTGTCATGATAAGGATGAACAGAAGATGTAGGTAAAATGTTTACTACACTAAAAACTTACTAAAGAATAGATTTTGAAAGAACGCCAAACATTTGATGATGGTGATCCACTTCAAAGTGCAAGTCCAAAGGTATTAGTATTTGACTATACATGCTTTGGACTATGTGTCATATGTATGGCACCACTATTGATGTTGATAGACTCTTTTAAAAGGAAAAGGAAATGCTGAAAGAGAATCTATAAAATATTTGGCAGAAAATAAAAGACTGGAAATGTCGAGCTAAGGTATATAGATGATATACATGTTATGGTTGTATTCTTTGCTTGTTAAACAATGTGTTTCTTGGGTATTGTCTACCGAATTGATTGGTATGAAATGTCATACAGAACAACACAATTCATGAACTACAATGTCCTAAGTAACTAGCAAGAGAATATGTGATGATGTTCATCGAAAATAAATAAATTGTTATTGTGTTTGTCATTGACATCAAAACTTCACTTCAATATTTGTTTAAATAATTGTTATTTTGTTCCGGTATTATGAGAACAATGGTTGTTCAAATAATTACTGTATTCCATAGAAGATGGATGAACTTTTACAAGTCTAGTTGGAGAAATCACGTCCATAAAACTAATGCTAAAATTTCACAAGAAAAATGATTGAAAGATCACTTACGAAGTGACATCATCTTTTAAATTATATTGGAAAGAAAACATGAAGAAACTCCATGTTGATTGATTTTTGGAGTCTTTGATTTTTATCAAATGACGCTTGTGAGACTTTCCTCGAGATAATTGAAACTCCGTTCATAGGCCAAAGGGGAATGAGTGACTAACTTAGTGGAAAGTGTGCATGTTAATGTATATAGTCCATGTGTGGTGGATCTTTCAGCTTCATATGCTTTCTCCAAAAATTTGAGTAAAATATCTGTATATTTACTTTATAAGGAAGAAGTATGAAACATTTGAAAATTGTTCAAAGATTTTCAAGATGAAATGGAAAATCATTGTAACGAGAAAATAAAGAATTTATGATTCAATCATAAAGGATGATATTTGAGTTAAATGTTTAGCAAAACACCTAAGATTTGAGGAATTGTTCCATGGACTTGCATTTCTCGATAAACCATAGGAGTATGGAGTGTTCGAGAGATGGAATCAAACCTTGTGTGACATGGTAAGATTAAAGGTGTCATTTATAAAACTTCCATTATGTTTTAAGGATTAAAGCTTTAGAGACTACCACTTTTATACTGAAAAGAGCACCATCGTGGTCCGTTCAAATGACACCATATGGGTTATGGTTCGGGATAAAATACAATTTTTCTTTTCTTAAATTTTGGTATGCTAGGCATAAGTAAAATATTTACAACCAAAGTTGGATAAGCACATCTTTGTAGGTTATCCCAAAGCAATAGTTGGGTATTCCTCCATAACACCAAAGACAAAAGAGTTTGTCGCTTGGAATGTGAAGTTCCTTGAGAAGAATTTTTTCGCGAAAAGTAAAGTGTGAGGACAATAGAACTTTGATAAGGTTATTGAACCTTAGCTATATGTGGGTTAAGTAGCACAGCGTCGGGAAGTGTCCCGGAGGCTTCTAAAATGCTCACGGATCCCGTGATTACAAAGGTTGTGATCTCAGAGATTAGAGTTCCTATTGAACCGTATGGGTCAGGCAAGAATCAAATATTAAGATTTGATAAACAAGTCGTTAGTGTTTTGACAATGATGAACCAACTGCATGCAAAGAAGCGATGATGGGCCCTGACTCCATCAAGTGACTATAAGTCATAAAATCCTTGATAGTATCCATACATGAGAAATCAAGTTTCTGAACTTGGAAGACCCTCCGGAAAGGCATGAAGCACATCGGTCATATTTGGATCTATAAAGAAATAGACATGGATGTTTGACATCTATGAAATAGTCGACATGTCAAAAAGGGGTTAACAACAATGTTTAAGGAGTTGACTATGACAAGATTTGATCTTTCATAGCGATATTTAGTCTTGACAGATTAATGTAGTAACCACTACATATAATTTGGTATATGATAGTTGAACAAACAAAACAAAGTTCTTATAATAGAATGGCTACCTAGGACGTGTAAAAGACACGGTCCGAAGGGTTTTGTTAATTCAAAGGATGCTAAAAGGGAATGCAAACTTCAATGGTTGAAGTTAGCATAGCGGAGTTGGAATCTTCACCGTGATGAAACTGTTAAAAGGTTTAATTTCATCGGAGACGATGAAGATGCTTGCATTTTCAAGAAATTAAGTGCGAATGTTGTGACATATTTCTAATACATTGTGTATAAGACATATTCTTGATTGGAAATGGTGTATCTTTCATTGGCACAAGTGGAGAATTTCTTTAAAATTTGATTTCAATGAAAGACTTGGGAAAACCGGAATATTTGGCATCAATGTCTATATGGATAGATTGAAACGCTAATAAGGTTATGCTAGACATACATATATGATAATGGAAATGATTGAATCAAGATTTAAGTGTATCGACACATGGTAAGTGAAACGAAATTCAAGTGTATTGACACTTGGTGAGTGAAATCACATGAATATTTTGATCAATAGTGCCGTGATATGTACATATCTAGATATGTCCTATGCTCTAAATGTTGTGAGAATATACTAGAATGATTTATAAGATGATCATTGGACGATAGTAAAGATATTCTTATGAGCTTTGGAAGAACTAAGAATATGTCATGTATAAGTGACAAATAGTTATAAGTAGTTCATTGTAAAGTGTTACATTGTACTAGTTTTTCACAAGATACAAATTAAATTTATCTCAATTTAAACTATGGGTGGCACAATGTAATGGAAAGGAGGTTCATGATGGATTTGGATGAGTTCCACAGTTAATACATTGTGATGGATACTACAACAAAAGGCTAAGTATATGACTGCTATAGTAGCAGCATATGAGGGTATTTGTGTTAAGTAGTTTGTTATCAAACTAGGGGTGGTTCACAGTGCGCTAATACTATGAAGATATATTGTACGACAATAATATCAACATGTTTTAACCCAAAGGAACTAAAGGTCTCACCAAAGGACTAACTGTATACAATGCCATCTCATTAGAGAATGAGTGATGCGTAGAGACATAAAAACATGCAAATACACATGGACCTGAAAGTGTCAGGTCCGGAGATTATGTTAACCACTAGCAAACGCGTATATACAATACTAGAAAGCCACTAGTGCAAGTGGGAGACTGAAGGAAATATGCCCGAGGCAATAATAAAGTGGTTATTATCTTATTCCTTGTTTATGATAACAATTTATTTTACATGTTATAATTGTATTAATTGGAAACGTTAATACATGTGTGTCTAATAAACAAATAAAGAATTCTTAGTTATGCCTCTCATATAAACTAGCTCGTTGATTAACAAGATGATCAAGATTTCCTGATCATGGACATTGGATGTTGTTAATAACGAGGTTATAACATTGGTGGAATGATGTGATGAAACATTCATCCAAAGTATAGCAATACGATCAAAGTCATTGTATTTAAATATATTATATATTAAAAGTACATGACGGGTTAACCAGAAAATAGAGAAATAGATTAGAAAATCCCACAATAAACAGAAATATTTGGACGTCTATTTTTTACATTAGTAAACCACAACCGTTAGATCTTGCTAATTGAATACAAATTACCCACCTCTGCCATCATGTGAAAATACCTTTTTGTTTCCTATTCATGTGAAAATAAAAAATATTATTGTTTCCTCCTCACACGGGTGCACCAACTAGACCTAGCAGGTGCCGATGCGGCGGCACCGCCGATCTCCAATAAAGTTTCCTCGTATACTACAAAGAAGCCAATAACGGTTTCGCATGCCTCACAATCTCACATGTTGTGCATGGACCTCAAGACAGGTCTATACGGACGTACGGATGATCTGCCATGAAATTATTCCTAAGGCGATCAACCAGTGGCAATAACTGATCTGTACTAGGTATACAAACTAATCGATATTTCCTATCAGCTTCCTCTAATCTATGTTCATCCTACGTCCGCGGCCGCCACACATGATTGTGTGCCAGGAGGCGACGATGATTGCCATGCCGTATCTGAATAGCAGCGACTCCTCAAAAGCATGGGAAAGCGGCCATGCTCTGGACACTATGGACGAGAGAGACGAACGAAGCGAGGGAGATGACGGAACCATGCCCAATCCTCAATTTTACTTCTTTCTCGAACACAAGTTGAGATCACCCAAAAAAGACAATGACCTGATTTGTCCTGATGCGTGCAACTCTTCAAAGCTAGCCTCGTGCGAAGATGCGAAGCTAGCTTGCTTGGGTAAATAATTAATTGATATGGTTTTGCTACAGTGAAACTCAATTAGGGAAGCCAGCTTGGGCTAGCTTCGTTATGTGCGGAGACGCCCGATGAGGAATCGATCTACTTCGTATGATGGTATGAAGGCGCAATGCGTGTATCTATGAGAATCTGTGTACCTCGGTGTAAAGCACTTCATCGAGTACAACTACATAGAAATCTGAGTTTTCGACCAAAACAGTAATGAATGTATTATAAATTTTAAATTGTTTCCCCGTTTAATATCCGATTTATTTACAAGTTGAATTTAGATTCAATTTATGTATTTTGCCAGACTAATTTTCTTATACTACTTTGATCATCCTGCTATACCATCAACCAGTTAGGTGATAGATATGAGCTTCAAGGCAGCAATCTCAACTTCAGGTCCTACATGTATCAATCGATGAAAATAGTTGGGACAATTATGTTACATTGTTTTCCTTTAATATCTAATATATGTACACTATACGAGATCAGTTTGTGTATACTTAATTGGAATAATTTGATTTTGTACATATTATCAGAGTCAAAGGCTGATGTTGTTTGATTGTATTTTATCATAAAATGTACCGCTTGGTTAGAGTCACCGGACAAGGTATTGATCTATTTATGTCAATCCTGAGAGTGTGTATGTGGGTACCTCAGTGTAAGAAGTTAGGTGTTGATATGAACTTCACATAAACAAGGCAGCCAACTCAAGTTTGACCTTGCCCGCATCATCGAGAAAATACTAGGTGAAGTCTATTATATTGTTTACCTTTGATATTAATTTGTTTACACCACTTTAATTTAGATTCAGTTCATGTACAATTTTTATTAGAGTACATATTATCGGAATAAAAGTAGACTAAAACTATATCATTCTCTTCTATCTGAAGATATACTAGACATACTATTTAGTCTGTTAAGCTTTGTCATGTTCTCTCACGTCAACCTCAAGTGCTATCTCCAAAATAAACAACATTATATGCTCCAGTAGTCGCTCTTCGGTTAGATAGTTTCTCAAGCTATTCTTTTTGCCTTACGCCTTCATATCATAATTATTTTTTCATGTTAATCTTGGCACCACAAAACTCCTTATGATATAATATACATTCAATAAAAATGTTTCATGGTTGCTCCAATTGCTCTCCGAAAAAATCCATATTATATGTTAGAACTTCTAAGATAAAAGCAAAGTACTGGACCATCTAATTTTTGACCCCTACTGTTAATTATAGAATAAATAGTTTAGATCTCGCTTAGAGGAAAAAGCATGCGGTCGCTTAGAAGTTATGGCCTTGCTTTGGTTTTGATACGGCCATTCGTTTTCATTCTATAGTTAAATATAGAATCAAGAAATAATGACTTTTTTTGCGAATGACTTTGGAAGTAGTATTGAAGCATTCATTATGTAAAACATCCTAATTTCATAGACGAGTAATTAATTGGAATAAAAAACTATCTTTGATGTTATTTTTCTTCATTTATAATTTATTGAGAATCATAGATTAATATGTATGGAAAATAAGAGTACCATGGGATTACACTAGCACTATGTATGTTTGTTAAGACTTTGCTAATAGATTGTAGATATTGAATCAGTGGTTAATCCTAACGGTCCTTTATGGCTATATATTTTGTGATGACTTCATGTAATACATGTATGCTTTAAGTGAATTATGTATGTTTGGTTTATTAAAAAAAACTCCATCCCAAAATACCTGTCATGGTTTTAGTTCAAATTGTTGTTAAAATTGAACTAAAATCATGACAACAATTTTGGACCGTAGGGAGTAATTAAAAACTACATATAAATGACATTGAAAATTTGCCTACATTTATGGATTCTCGGAGTCTGCAAGGTTTGTCTATATTTTTAGGTTTGGAGGAAATATATTCGTAGTAGTAATATTTAGAGGAAAAACTACAGTTACATTAATAATATTATTTTATAATTAGTTTTAGAACTATATATCTTAGTGACAATGATCTTAATTTTAATAGTTATTCAAATCATCAAAACTTGATATTCAAATGCTGCCTGTGTATGTACACAGACCACTATTCTAGTTGCTATAACATCATACGAAGTAATTCTAGTCCTTAGACCATGAGATCATGTCAATCACCAACATTAGAAGAGTAACTTGATAACATCAAATGCCACACCGTAATAGGGTGTCAATAAAGGTGAGTTCAGATACTCCGAAGGTGTTATGTAGAGGCTCATTGATCAAGAGTGGGATTTGTCCATCCCGATGACGGATAGATATACTCTGGGACCTCTCGGTGATATTACATTGAGATAGCTTGCAAGCAAGTGATATGATCACTAGAATGTTATATCACGGGAACGAGAAAAGAGTACATGTCGGTAACTAGATCAAACTAGTGATGGAGATACTCAGGATGGGAATGGCCGACCCAGCCCTGGCCTTGGACCTGGCCCCATGGCCCTGGGGCCAAATATAGAGGCCACGGGTCGACCCATTTTAAAAATAGTCAGTGGCCTCGTTGGCCCGATGGGTACCGCGGGTCGACTCAAAATCTATATTTATTATTACTTTTTTTAACTTATGCTTATACATAGGATATTCTTTACATCTTATACTGAATATAAAGTTTGTTGGGGGGATACTGCCGGGTAGGGTCACGCCGGGTATAAAGGCCGAGATAGCCGAGGTACGGCAAGGTCAAAGCAAGTGCTGGCCGAGTCACCTCAAGGCAGGCCGAATCACGAAGTAACCCGGACCAGGGGATGTCCACCTAACTGGGTCTCAACCGACCTATGTCGTATGTCGGTAAGATGTATCTAACTTATATGCAGGTACAAGTGTGGCCGGATCAACTAGGTACGATCCGGGTTATATCAAGCTTGTAAGAGAAGAAAGGTATCTCGCTGGTCAAAGGGTGACCACTGTGTGCAGAGCGTGAGCGAAGCAGACAGAGGCCAGGACCACCGAGGCGTGGCCGACAAAGGTGACGATTCCTATGTCGGATACGCAGGCACCGCAGAGGCTCACGTAGCCTCTGCATGGATGACGCTGGGCAAAAGTGATCCGGTCGGCTTACTATTTTGGGAGGAGGCATATTCCAAGGAATATACCTCCACGTGTGTCCTAATTGGAGACCTGGCTACCCTATATAAGGAGGGCTAGGGCCTCTGTAGAAAGGGTTGATCTCTAGTGAGTTGTGGTTTACTAGTGTGTTCCTGAGGGCCAGCTAGTGGTGAGAGTAAGAGAGTTCTTCTTCCTCCTCTCCCCAATACAGCTCAAGAAGCACTTGTAAACCGTGGAAGTGAATCGAATACGAAGCAACTGTGTGTGGAATCACCACACTATCCCTCCCTGGATTCCCCTAGTGCATTTAGTCCCCACCTTTAGCCTATCCATGTCATCTACCGTGACACCACCGCGACAGTTGGTGCCCACCGTGGGGCTAGCAGCACTAGCAGGGGTGAAGATCCGGACGGGAAACTTCATCGGCACCGGCGAACGCATCGTCTCCGGGATCGTTCAGCGCTTTGGAGCACTGGATTTCGTCAGCGACAACGCTGATTGCTTCGGCAAGCGTCCTCTTCCACGCAACAACCTCTTCGTCAAGTTCGGCGCGCACTGTTGATGTGTCGTGCGTTCATCCGCGGCACGTCGTCGAAGGAGGCGAGCCACCCCTTAGCGCGGCTCGCGGGGCGCGTATCACTCGCTCCCCGGACCATGCCGAGGTGATGATGACCGCGCCTGGCGCTGGCGCGAGGAAGGATCCAGCACCAGATCCGGAGGTAACGCCTAAGGCACCAAGGAAAAGTAGAGGTCCTCCTCTAGAAAGGCCAGAGAATGTGCTGTAGCAGGCGATGGATAGCCTGGCAAATCCAGTAGCGGCAGTAGTAGATCCGGCTCAGGCGCAGGCCGAGCTAGAGGAGACTAGGCAAAAAATACTACAGGGTGCAAAAAAGATAGCCGCGGCTCAGCAGTCGTTGAACATGACACTGCGTGAGTACACCAAGGAAAATAAGGTAGATGCTGTAAAAGTGAAGGGGAGAAACCGCATAAGTGAAATGAACAAAGAGGGTGATACTAGGATTGAGGAATCTGAAAACTGCTTGTCCGTGGGGCTACCGAAGTATAATACCCTGGCAAAGAACCTCAGAGCAGCAGATGCAGCTGCATCCGAGTTAGAAGGTTTGATGGGTGAAGCCCGTCAAAGACAACAAGATAGGGTCAATGAGTTGGTTCGGATCACGAACAGGCAAAATGAGGAATTGCTCAGGGCTAACCCGGAGAGAACTGGGGCCTCCAAGATCGTTCATTCAACGGTGGGTAACCCGGAGAAATCCGCTAGAGCTGCATCGTCTCCTCATGGTGGTCCTTGGAGAGAAGAGGTAGTAACCTCGGCCAGGAGGAATAAGCAGATAGTCCCATATGACCCGACAAGGGCATGGAAAGGAAAAGAAGTACAGAGAAATGAGGATCAACGAAGTGTGAGCCGAGGTGAAGCTGGCCGAGGTAACCTTGACCAAGGCAATGCCGGTCAAGGGAACGCTGTAAACGGCAATGCCGGACAGCGTAATTCGGTAGGTGCAGGGCAACCGCAGCAGCGGAATATACCATGGCAAGAGCGCAGTGCCGGCCAAGGTATGCAACAGAGAGCAGCTCCACAGGAGTAAGATAGATACAATGATGGTGATTCGGAAATGGTGAATGCTAGGTATCCCAGGCCAGACTATCACGTGATAGGGTCAAGATTGGGAAGCAGGAACTTGATGCCTGACGATGCCAGGTTAAAGCTGGATCGGCTGTATAGGTCGAAGCAGATTGAATGTCAAGGTCCTCTAGGTCCAGCGTGTTTTGGGCCCCAGATCATGAAGGAACCTCCGGTACCTAACTTTCAGTTACCTAGAGGCACAAAGACATATGACGGCAGCACAAAGCCGGAAGATTGGTTGATTAACTACGCAACAGCTGTAAAAATTGCTACAGGCAACTTGAGATGGGTTGTGAGATATGTACCCCAGATGCTGGAGGGGCCAGCAAGGGTATGGCTAAACAATTTGCCGCCCAGAAGTATTAACTGTTGGATCGATTTTAAGGAAATGTTTGTTAGCAATTTCTCAAGCACGTATCAGAGGCCCAATAGACCACAGACCCTAGCGATGTGCAAGCAGAGACCGAATGAGACAGACCGAGAGTTCTTGACCCGTTGGTGCACTGTGCGAAACTCTTGTGAAGGTGTAATTGAGTCACAGGCCATAGCTTGGTTTGCTTAGGGGTGCAGATATGCAAGCATGCAATGGCAAAGGTTGCAAAGAGATATGCCAACTACCTTGGCAGAAACGATCTGAATCGCTGATTCATATGCCTTGGGTGATCCGACTCAGCCCAGGCTCATGTCAAACGAGTCAAGCGAGGAGGGTTATCAACGAGATGGAGCTGGATCATCCCGGAGAAATGATTACCAGGGTAAAAGATGAGATGATAGACCGGATTACCGGTATAGTTCACAACAAGTTGCGGCTGTGAATCAAGATCAGCCCGGAGCAGGAAGCAACCAAACCGGAGGATAGCAATGGACTCCAAGAAATGATGGCAAGAAAACTTGGACGCCAGAGCAGAAGAAACAGTGGCAAGAAAATAAGGACCGTCCGAGGTATACTACCAACGTCAGAAAACCGGAGGACAGCAATGGACTCCAAGAAATGATGGCAAGAAAACTTGGACGCCAGAGAAGAAGAAATAGCAGCAAGAAAATAAGGACCGTCCGAGGTATACTTATGAGGCAATGCTGGATCAACCGTGTAAATTTCACACGCCAAATCCGAGTAACCCAGCGGGTCACACAACCAGGCAATGTGAATGGATGAGAAAGATAGAACAAGGTGGTTCGAGGAATGCTTAGGCACCTCCGAATGATCAACCTCGGCAGGAGTTACCCCGGCAGCAATTGCTCTCCGGAGCGAACACGCAACAGTTAATGTTGCCTCCCCCTCCGCCGAGGTATGACAACCATGAGAGAAGGGATGTTGTGCATCAAGTGGAAGACCAGCATCAACCGGATCAGAGGTACCCCGGAAACGAGGGGAGGAATGAGTACAGAGAGCATCATCAGAGTTACTATGTGTTCACCACAGAAGAGACAGATAGAAAGAGTTTGCAGCGCCAACACATGGATGTAAATGCGGTAATGCCAGCTGTGACGAGGTATATGCCTTGGTCGGATCAGGAGATTACCTGGAGCATCAAAGATCATCCGAAGCTTATGCCTAGTCCTGGTTCATATGCGCTGGTGTTGGATCCAACATTCATTGGGCCTAACATCAATGTGAGGTTCTCAAAGGTGCTAATTGACAATGGTAGTAGCATCAACATCATGTATGTGGACACGATGCGCAAGTTGGGTATCTCGAAGAACATGCTGCAAGCTACAAGGACAACTTTCCATGGCATTGTGCCAGGCATTTCTTATGAAACCATTGGCAAGGTCTGGGTTGACGTGTTGTTCGGTACGAGAGATAACTGCCGGACTGAGAATTTGGAATTCGAAGTTGTCAATTTGGAAAGTGCGTATCACGCGTTGCTCGGCAGGCCAGCCCTGAATAAGTTCATGGCAAGTTGTCACATCTGTTACCTAAAGATGAAGCTGCCCGGGCCAAATGGTGTAATTACCATAGCTGGGGATTTCCGATGTTCCATTGAGTGTGCGTCTACCGGATCTAACCTGGCCGAGTCACTCGTGATCGCGCAAGAGAAGAGAAAAATTCAGGAGGTGGCGTCATTGGCTCAATCCGTGTAGCAGTATATGCCGGCGCTGAGTAACCTGCATGGTAGTGTCTCATTCCAAGCGACAAAAGATACCAAGAAAGTGCTTGTTGATGATATGTTCCCAGAGCGCACCGTAACAATTGGTGCTGGGTTAAATGACAAATAGGAAAGCGAGCTCGTCAACTTCCTCCGTGAGAATCGGGATATTTTTGCTTGGTTTACTCAGGACTTGCAAGGTGTTCCGAGGGAGTTGGCCGAGCACTCTTTGAATGTGAGACCCGGAGCAAAGCCGGTGAAGCAACCTCTCCGCCGCTTCGCCGAAGATAGGAGAAAGATCATAGGAGATGAGATAGCTCAGTTGTTGGTTGCTGGATTTATCATGGAAGTACTTTACCCGGATTGGCTGTCTAATCCGGTGCTAGTGGAGAAGAAGAAAGACGATCCGAACGTGGCAGTGGTTTGGCGTATGTGTATCGATTACACGAACCTGAATAAGGCGTGTCCAAAAGATCCATTCCCACTGCCAAGGATAGACCAAGTCATAGATTCTACTGCTGGGTGTGAGTTGTTGTCGTTCATTGTTGCATATTCTGGTTTCCACCGGATACCTCTGAACCCAAGTGATCAAATAAAGACTGCGTTTATCACCCCGTACGGGGCTTATTTCTATCGCACCATGCCTTTTGGTTTACGTAATGCAGGGGCAACGTACCAAAGATGTATGCAAAAATGTTTACACGACCAAATTGGTCAAAATGTGCAGGTATATGTGGATGATGTTGTTATCAAGACCAAGGAAAGCAAAACGCTCCTTGACGATATCAGGCAGACATTCGCAAACCTAAGGAGGTTCTGAATGAAGCTTAATCCGGAGAAATGTACCTTCGGTGTCCCGGCTGGAAAATTACTCGCATTTCTTGTCTCCAGCCGAGGTATCGAAGTTAATCCAACTAAAATCCGGGCCATAGAGCAAATGGAACTGCCGAAGTGTCTTAACGATGTCCAGAAGTTCACTGGTTGCCTGGCATCCTTAAGTCGGTTTGTATGTCGGTTGGGAGAAAATGCACTGCCTCTCTATCAACTCATGAAAAAGTCGGACAAGTTCATTTGGACGCCGCAGGCCAATGAAGCCTTTATCCAATTAAAAAAAATGTTAGCCACTGCACCAGTGTTAGCCTCTCCACTATCAAAGGAGCCAATGTTGCTCTATATAGCTGCAACCAACCGAGTTGTAAGTGCAGTAATTGTGGTAGAGCGTGATGAAGAGGGTAAGTCAGTGCAAAGGCCAGTATATAACCTAAGTGAGGTATTATCCGCATCAAAACAGAACTATCCTCATTATCAAAAGGTGGCATATGGTGTGTATCTGGCAGCTAAGAAGCTGAAGCACTATTTCGAAGAGCACCGAATAAAGGTAATATGTGACGCCCCCATATCCGAGATAATGAGCAACAAGGATGCAAGTGGCAGGATTGTAAAATGGGCAATTGAGCTAGCTCCTTATGCGCCACAATATGACAGAAGAGAAGCAATCAAATCGCAGGTTGTGGCAGACTTTTTTGTGGATTGGGCCGAGGTGCAGTATGAGCCACCATTGCCAGATCCGAACTACTAGAGGATGCACTTTGACAGGTCAAAAACAAAAACCAGATTAGGCGCCGGAGTTGTGCTTACCTCGCCCAAGAAGGACCAGCTGAAATATGTGTTGCAGATCCACTTCGCAGCGTCAAACAATGTCGCCAAATATGAAGCACTTGTACATGGGCTCAAAGTGGCAAAAGAAATTGGGATACGTCGGATCCAATGCTTTGGCGACTCGGATTTGGTAGTTCAGCAAGTTTCAGGGCTGTGGGACGCTCTTGATCCAAACATGGCATTATACAGATTCCATGTGCAGAAGATATCTGGTTACTTTGAGGGATGCGAATTTCACCACGTACCCCGGGTGGAAAACGAGGCTGCCGACGTATTGTCGAAACTCGGATCAACCCGACAAGCAATTCCACCGGGTGTAGCATTAGAACACCTCAGAAAACCATCTATCAGGCCGTCCCTAGAAACCGACTCAATCTACGTCCCGGAAGATCCGGAGTCTAGAGCTGTACCCATGGACATCGATGTGGGGAGTGGTTCGCGAAACCCGGGGACTGCCTTGGCAAACCCGAGGACTGCTTCGAAAGACCCGGGGACTGCGCAACATGAATCGGTGGATCAGATGGAAAATGACGAGGATCTGTTCCCAATGTGAGCTATACCAGCTTGGGCACTGCCCATATTTCAATTCCTGAAAGATGGAACTTTACCCGCTGAGGAGGTGCTTTCCAGGCAAACTCAGAGGAGAGCAAAAGCATACACGATCATCAATTCCGAGCTATACAAAAGGAGTGTGACTAATGTCCTCCAGCGATGTGTTGACCCGGAGGAAGGACTAGACATCCTCCGAGATATACATCAAGGGGAATGTGGGCATCATGCCTCGTCCAGAGCCTTGGTGGCAAAAGCTTTCCTTCATGGGTTTTACTGGCCAAGTGCCTTAGAACAAGCAGAAGATCTGGTAAGAAAGTGCAATGGCTGTCAAAGATATGCGACAAAAACGCATATGCCAATGTCGGAGCTGAAGACCATACCAATTACTTGGCCATTTGCCGTATGGTGTTTGGATATGGTTGGCCCCTTCAAACCAGCAAGAGGGAACATGACCCACATCTTGGTCATGGTTGACAAATTTACAAAATGGATTGAGGTGAAGCCAATAAGAAAATGTGATGGAGCTATAGCCGTGACATTCCTCAAAGATATCATCTTGAGATACGGTTATCCTCACAGTATCATAACAAATAATGGCACAAATTTTGCTAAAGGAGCATTTGCACATTTCTACCGAGATAAGAAGATCCGGCTAGATGTAGCCTCGGTAGCTCACCCCTCATCGAACAGACAAGTGGAAAGATCCACCGGATTGGTCTCATTGAGCCGCTGCAAAGATCAGCGGGGTGCTGGATAGAAGAACTACCAGCGGTACTATGGAGTTTAAGAACAACTCTAAATTGATCAACAGGCTGTACGCCATTCTTTATGGTATATGGGGCAGAAGCTGTATTACCAGCCGACATAGAGCATGACTCGCCTAGGGTCGCCCAATACACAGAAGCCGAAGTGCAAGAAGCCTGGCAAAATGATGTTGATCTGCTGGAAGAAGCAAGAGAATTGGCATTGTCCAGATCCGCCATATATCAGCAAAATCTCCGACGCTATCATTGCCGGAAAGTAAGCCCCCGAGTTTTCCGGGAAGGTGATCTGGTACTCCGGTTGGTACAACGCACTGCGGGCATGCATAAGTTATCCCCCCATGGGAAGGGCCATTCATTGTGAGCAAAGCATTGCACAACGACTCATACTATCTCATCGATGCAAAACCACAGGAGAAGAACAAGGCGGACAGGTCCGGCGAGGAATCTAAGCATCCATGGAATGTAGCTCTACTTCGTCCTTTCTACACTTAGCAAAGAAGTGTATGTATCCGAGTCTCTCATATGTCGGTATGTATGCCGGCAATGAGCTTATCAATGAAATGTTGGCGCCTCGAGCAGTAACTCGGGGACTGCCTTAATAATATTTATTGTCTTTTGTATTTATTATTTATATGTCGGCTGGCGTAAGTTGCTTCTACCTAAGCCGGATTAGTAGTGTGTGAGCACCAAAAACCCAACTCTTCGACTTGCTGTTGTCCAACAAGATTTGGCTTCATGGCAAGCAAGAGAACAAGTTTGGAATTGCGTAGCACATGAAAAACGACTAAGGAAAGAAACTTAATCGAGCCAACGTTTGTTATTCGGACTAACCTTGTGTTTACCTTATATTTACCACGCTGAATTATTTTGAGCTAATCCTAAAGTTTCCAAGTATTGTTAAGTCAATTTTTGAAACTCGGACTCGTAAGTCATAAAACCGAACCAAGGTGGACACGAGCCGAGCCAAGAAATTGGAGAAACAAGAAAATGAAACTCGGGGACTACGTCCAAGTTAATCTGGCACAAAAACTTAGTAAAAAAATATCACTTATGTGCTTAATACAATTGCACCTGGCATACCGGGGATCTAATAAACTTTAAAGTGTTTTTGCTCAAGGAGCAGCAGGAGGAGGTAATTCTGCGCCAGCGGGTGCAGCTCCAGCTTCGGCTTCAGCGTCATCTTCACTTTCCTCAACGTCCGAGGCGTCGTCCTCTTCATCATCACCCAAATCATCTTCGGCATTTTCATCATCGGCGGCGCCAAGGAAGCTTGGTCCCTCATTACATTGATGGATAGGGGCATACTGAATGAGGTTGTGAGCATAAGCCTTGCGCCGAGCTATCCAATCCGGATCATTGGACCACCTTGACCCGGTGCGTATCCGCTCAAGAAGATTGAGGTTGATTTTCTCATACCACGTAAGCACGTAGTGGAGAACGGTTTCAGCTCTGGTGCGACCAGTAGATTCCCTCCAAAGATCAAGTTGGGTTTCGCACTCCATTAACTTGGCAGCAAGAGCTGTGGCCCCCTCTGGAGTATCTTCATCAGGCCAAAAGGCATTAAAGATCCGGATTGCCACATCAAGAATGTCCTTGCCATAATTCTTCACAATTTTGACACGAGAAGACAAGCTGACCAGCAGGTCCTCCATGTCATAAGGAATTTCTCCAGCGCCAGGTGCAATTGGGGTACCCCTCTGCTGGCGGAACTTGGTAACAGCAATGGTTGCAATGGCATTGCCCTCTGGAAATTTGTCTAAAAACAACACAAGTGAAGCAAGTAAGGAAAAGATAAGTGAAGCAACCCGGAGAGATTCATGCTGGCTGAAGGAAAAGAACTTACGAGAAATGTGGCTATGGATCCGGGTCAGCTCCTTGGTACAGTCATCATGCCTTTTCCGGAGTTGCGCAAGTTCAGTATTCGCCGACTCAAGCTTGACGTCGGCCTCCTTAAGAAGTTCTTGGTCCTTTGCGATCTAGAGATTGAGGCGCTCTCGTTCTTCAGTAAAGTCTTGGCCTGCTTTTTCCAGTTCAGACTTGTGCTGCGCCTTGAGTTTCTTCATGTCTAACTTGAGCTTGGCAATTTCTTCGTCTTTGGTCCGGAGGAGGGCAAGCTCATCATCCTTCTTCTTGAGTTCATCTTGGTGCTGCCCTGCTTTTTCGAGAAAATGCAGCATCATATCAGGCACGGGCACACTATCTTCAAGAGAGGCTGAAATAGTTTGTTGACCCAGCAAAGCCGAGGTATGAATATTTGCCGAGCCAAGGAGAAAAGGAGATAGAGCATGGAGGAAGATTAAGCAAAAAATGATTTACCCTTTATCTGCTCCAACTTCTTCCTCATGATGATGTTCTCGGCCTCCACTTCAGCTGCAAAATCCGAATGATGGATTAGTTCGGCGGAAAAAGACGAAGAGAAATGGAAAAATGCAAGGAGAAAGCTTACCCCTTTTCCCATATTCAGCGAGAAGTGTAGTATGCTTTGCACGCAGCATCTTGTGAGTATCCAAGAGACGTTAAAACTTAGAGCTCCAACGATTGGTGGTCACCTGAAAAGAGTAAAAAAGGACAGCTTAGTCTTGTGCATATTCGAAGTGTACAAAATCTGGGCCAAGTGGAACTTAACCCGGCTCTAGGTGTGTGCATATTCGAAGTGTACAAAATCCGGGCCAAGTGGAACTTAACCCGGCTCTAGGTGTGTGCATATTCGAAGTGTACAAATTCTGGGCCAAGTGGAACTTAACCCGGCTCTAGGTGTGTGCATATTCGAAGTGTACAAAATCCGGTCCAAGTGGAACTTAACCCGGCTCTAGGTGTGTGCATATTCGAAGTGTACAAAATCCGGGCCAAGTGGAACTTAACCCGGCTCTAGGTGTGTGCATATTCGAAGTTATTAAGGAGCTACGTTAGTTCTCTAAGGAGCATCCGGCCGAGTAACAAGTTACTCCCCCGGAGGCTCGGGGACTAATGGCTATATCATTGATACCTACTAAATGCTAAGGAAAGGGCAAAGTAGCGTACCTCCATCATCCGACCGGATTTGCCCTTGGGAGCGGCCTTAGTGCTTCCCTTGCTGCTGGTGCCTTCTCGCCGAGTCTTGGAAGACTCGGTCGAGGCGGAGGGGCTTAGCGCTGTTGCTGGTGCCTTTGCTGTTGCTGCTGGTGCTGGAGCTGATGCTGGTACTGATGTCCGTTTCGGCGGGGGTGCTGAAGGAACCTCGGTGGTGGCTGGTTGCGGCTGTGCCAAAGAAGGAGCAACCGCAGCCTCGGCAGAACCGCTCCCCCCGTTCCGAGGTTGCCCTCCTCTTGACGAGGTGGGCTAGAACCCGGAGCAGCCACTGGTCCCTCCTGAATGGGGCTCAACGGGCGTGAATCATCGCCATGAGGGGGAGAAGGGCTATGTCGGAGCGACGAGGCAATGCCGGATTCACTCTGAGGGACCTCCACCGCGGCCCTGCTGAATCAAATCATGAATGATGAGAAACTATAACAAAGGAAGAACAAGTGAATACCAAAGGGATAAGTGACTTACTCATCCAAGGTCAAAGGCTCCTTGGGCTTCCGAGCCCTCCGGGTTATGGCCTTGGTTGTAGGTTTGGTGGCATATTTGTCCGCGGACTTCTTTCACCTTTTAGCTAGCGGAGAAGGTCCAGAGGAAAAAGCAGATGCGGCTCCCCTCTTCTTCGGTACGACCGGGATAGGCTCACCCGTGGCAAGGGGAGGATCTTCATGGATCTGCCCACCGGGGTTAGCTGATGCTGGAAAAGAATAAGAAAGGGGGACAGCGTCAAATGCCCCCATCACCTCAACGTCTGAATCATCTTCATTGTCGGGCCAATCTCTAATGGAAGAGAGTTTACCGGTGTGTCGCTTGGTCGCATCAGCCATCGGCAAGAACATCTCCTAATCCGGTTCCTCCTCGTCCGAGGCATCTCGATCAGGCACCCATTTGAAAGAAGGCTCGGTGCCATCCTCAATGGTCTGCTGAAGAAACATCTAAGGGAAAGAAAAGGTAACAGGATTAAACCTACAACAAAAACCGACATATGATTTAATTCAGAAAAGGTTTGGGGCATGAGACTTACCGCAGGGGGAAGCCTATCTCGGCAGAAGTGTTCGATCCCCCACGTCCACTCAATAGAGAAGTCCTTGTGGGTGGTAAAGAGGGCCTTGACCCGGCGGTAGATCTCGGTGTTGCTCAACTCGAATGAGAAGGTCCGGTTGGGGTCACGGCCCCAACTCATGTGACAGAGTTTATGCATGCGTTTCTGGAGGGGGAGATCCGGTTGCGGACAAATGTGATCATTGCGTCCTCATTGCGCAATCCCAGATCCTTCAGCTCCTGGAACCTTTTGTTGACTTGGTTCGCCAGGACAGTGGGCTTCTTGGGGACCTTGTCCCACAGATCCGGATTAGGAGGACCCGGAGCGTAGGGGCGCAGCCGGATCAGATCTTCAGTTGTGCCGTTTCGGACATAAAAGAAAGTTCGGGCCCAGCCCTTGCAAGAGTCAAGCCCCGTGACTTGGGGGAAAATAGACTGTTTCCTAGGATAAATGGAAGCTGCACCGAACTGAGTGAGCTGCTTGTCCTCCGGGTTAAGATCTATATTCGGAATCACGTTCTGGCGGAGGCCAAAGAACCGGATCCAGAGCTCCTTCGTGGGCCACAGTTCGGCGTAGCCCTCGATGGTGGAAGCGAAGGCGGAGAGAGAGGTGATGGCGTTAGCCGAAAGATGATGCGGCTGAAGCTCATACGTGTTGAGCCAGTCATGGAAAAAATCACTAACAGGAAGACCGAACCCACGTTGGAAGTGGGAGAGGAATACCACATACTCACCCAGATTGGGTGAGGGGGCAAGCTCCGCGGCGGCGAGGCGGGCGATGACGCCCTCTAGGATACGCCTGGTGCGATATAGCTAGTCAAGATCATCTTGGCAAACCCAGGACCCATCCCAGGCGCCGCGGTCAGCATTCCCCGCGTCCTCCTCCATCTCCTGCTCCACAACGGCGAGCTCCTCCTCTGTCATCTCGAGGTCATTGTCTTCACTGGCGCTAGCGGCGGTGGGAGGTAGTAGCCTGGACTGGCGAGGACCCGTGGTGGAGGAGATGCGCGGAGGTGGCGGCGACGCAAGTGCGCGAGGAAACGGTGCAGCGGCGGCGCAGCTACGCAAGAGCGGTGGCAGCAGCGCTGTCGCGGGGAAGAAGAAGGAGAAGAAGAGGCAGAGGGGCACGAGAATGGGGAAAAGACCCAAGGGGCGCGCCCCTCCCCTATTTAACCATGCCCTAGAGAGGTAGTGGGATCGCGCTGTGCGGACGGGCCACAGGGTTTGGCCGTGTATGACCCGGATCGACCAATCAGCGATGAGCCACAGGAAGGGCCACAGGGCGCAGCGGATCCCACAACACGACGTTATGATACAGTTAACAAGGAGGCAGGCACGATGTGACGTGTGCCATAGTAAATTCTGACAATAACTGCGGCGGTTACTGTCGCAGGCCCTTAAAATGAGGCAAAGTAATGATTAGCCTCCACGTGGGAAAGCGTACAAGAGAAGGAAGAATAGCTCGAATGAGTATAGGGTAACCCGGCCAGCGAGTGAAAACTCTGAATGTGCCAAGGGAAAGCAAACCAAGGGAATCCGAACCATGAGGTAACTCGGAAAAGGAGCAAGAGGCTCAGTAAAATTGAACCTACTGTGGCCTTAGCGGTTAAGGCATCTAAGACCGCACCAGCTTCGGGGACTAATGTTGGGGGGATACCCCCGAGTAGGGTCACGCCGGGGTATAAAGGCCGAGTTAGCCGAGGTACGGAAATGTCAAAGCAAGTGTTGGTCGAGTCACCTCAAGGCAGGCCAAATCACGAAGTAACCCGGACCAGGGGATGTCCACCTAACTGGGTCTCAACCGACTTATGCCGTATGTCGGTAAGATGTATCTAACTTATATGCAGGTACAGGTGTGGCCGGATCAACTAGGTATGATCCGGGTTATATCAAGCTTGTAAGAGAAGGAAGGTATCTCGCTGGTCAAAGGGTGACCACTGTGTGCAGAGCGTGAGCGAAGCAGACAGAGGCCAGGACCACCGAGGCGTGGCCGACAAAGGTGACTATGCCTATGTCGGATGACGCGGGCGCCGCAGAGGCTCACGTAGCCTCTGATGGATGACGCTGGGCAAAAGTGACCCGGTCGGCTTACTATTTTGGGAGGAGGCATATTCCGGAATATCCCTCCACATGTGCCCTAATTGGAGACCTGGCTACCCCTATATAAGGAGGGCTAGGGCCTCTTTAGAAAGGGTTGATCTCTAGTGGGTTGTGGTTTACTAGTGTGTTCCTGAGGGCCAGCTAGTGGTGAGAGTAAGAGAGTTCTTCTTCCTCCTCTCCCCAATACAGCTCAAGGAGCACTTGTAAACCGTGGAAGTGAATCGAATACAAAGCAACTATGTGTGGAATCACCACACTATCCCTCCCTGGATTCCCGTAGTGCATTTAGTCCCCACCTTTAGCCTATCCTTGGCATCTGCCGTGACACCACCATGACAAATTTATTCATCTATTTTTTCGTCTAATAAGGAAAACAAGCGGAAAAATATTTTAAACCAGGGAAGGAATGCAAACAATCTTGAATATGTTAAGCATCCTACTAGCAACATGCACAAGACGCTAGCTGTTAATAGTCTGAGCAACATGTATGAACAATAAACTTGCAGGATGTTGCACACAAATTGCATGCCTTTGCTCGCGGCTGGGAGAGCTGGACAGCGCGAACAGAGAATGGGTAGGGATGTAGAGACTACAGGCTGGGTCGGCCCTGCTGACCCGATGGGACACTCGAGGCCGGATCCATTGGCCCCAAATCTCATTCAAGGCGACCCACAAGCCCCATTGGCCTCGAATTTTTGGGTCGGGTTAGTGACCTGCCAGGCCGACCCGACCCATTCCCATCCCGAGGGGATACTGATGATCGAATCTTGGACATGTAATATATCGCGAGACAAAATGTAACATCCCAAAAAAATTCTTCTGAAAACCATCATCATTGCACTCATATCATCATGGCATGTGTTGCATTGCATTTAGATTGTCCCCCAAAAATTTTGTGAAAGTTTGAGTCAATTTGAAACCCTTTTGCTAATTCAAAACTTTGTAAAAGAAAAACTAAAAAGAAAAAGCAAAAAGGAGAAAAAAATAGCAGCAGCAGCAACTGGCCTGCTCGGCCCAATCCCAGCCCAAAAGCAGCCCACCCGGCTACCCCTTCCCCCTCTCTTTATTTTCCTCACCGACTCCCTTCTTACCCCTATTGCTGACGCCCTGGCCCCACTTCCACGTCACCTCCACCTCACCTTCTTCCACCGCGGGACGAACGAACCGTTCCCCCTCCTCTGCCGTTACTACTCGAATCAAATTCGAGCGTTTGCACGATTCAATCTCCACTACGACCCCTCCTTATTAATCCCCTCTCCCTCCTCTTCGTTTTCCTCATAGACGTCACCCCCAGAGAGCCCCCAGGCTCTCCGATTTTGTGCTCGGACCGCCGCGGCCACCGACGGCTCCGGCGACGATTCCGGTGAGCACTGACCGCCTCATTCCCTCCTCTCTGCCCTATTATCTTCACCATACTCTGGCGCACCTATTAACTCTGCCCACGCACTTTTATTTGCCCCAGGTCGTCGTCACGACCACCACCGGACTTTTGTTCTGCCACCACCGTTTGTCGACGATTCCGGTGAGACTCGGGTTCCCGCCGCCCCTTTGTGGCCACCACTAGCTTGTACTGGACCAGGCGCACTTCGCTGACTCCTTGTTTTGTCTGCTCGAGCCCCAGGACGACGCCACCATCTCGAAGACGTGAGCTCCAACGTCGCCAGGAACTTCGGCGAGGGATTTAGGACGAACCAGAGCGCCCCTTCCGCAGCCGTGACCATCACTGAGACCTCCTCGACCACTGCAACCCCTCGGTAACTCCGCTGCTTCCCCTACCCCGCTAGGTTCGCCGGAATGCCACCACCCGACGCGCCGCTGCCGCGCGCAGTAGGTCAGCGCCGCCAATTCTTGGCCACGCGTTGAGCACCGACCGATTCAGATCCAGTGGCTAGGATTAGATCACTAATCGAAACGGTACCAGTTGATCTGGTTCGCTCGTGACCACTTAAATCCAACGGCCCTCATTGATCGATCCGACCGAATCGGTACGGGCCAATAGAAACACGCCACGTCAGCCTTTGCGTGTGTTAAAATTAGAAAATAGGCAGAAAATATGATTAACTTAGAAATTCAATAACTTTTGATCCACAATTCAGAAAAATACAAATTTGGTGTCCATGGATTCAGAAAAATGAGACCTTTATTGTTGAGGCCTTATTTCACCCTTTATCTTCTGAAAAATTGGAGTTATAGGAAGAACATTTTTAGGAGTATTTTACCCATAAAAATTACTTCATAATTGGTGTTTAAGTAATCCTTATGCCTTTAGATAGAGTATTTAAACCTATGTACTGTAGACTCTGTTTTTTAAGAGTGTTGTTCATCTCATTACATTTGCATGCATTCCTATTTTTGTGATGCTATATTAATTGTATTATTGTTGTTGGATTGTTCTTTGTGTAGATCGTGTGGATTGTGAAGTTTGTTGCTGTGAGGATTGTACCTACTCCCCTAGCTACCAAGGCAAGTGATAATTCATTTTATGTCCTAATATTTTCACTATTGCACTAGTGCTATTTTTGTAGATCTTAGCATGGTAGGATTATTTATATGTTACTATGCTATGGCTATCCTATAGAATATATCTTGGTAGTATTTGCTAGTTGGAAGACATCGTATGCTAGAGTGCTTAGCCATGCTATTATAATTCGTGGGTGGAAATTCACATTAAGATAGTATGGAAGTATATTTTCTTTGACTAAGAAAACAACTAATGATAATGAAACACCTAGGTGGAAATGGGACTTGTATGGATTATGTTGAGTGGTTACTCATGGCCCATGTCTATGGTTTACCCTGGTGTATCGCACTTGTGGACGGCCACCCAGGAACAAAGAGATTGGAGACATTCTTGTCGCGAAGCTTCCAGTGCAGCCACATGGCATATGGGCTCTGCCTTGACCGACTAAGTTGCAAGAACTCAGCCAGACGGACAGAGGGTGGTAGCTATGATAGGATGGAACGCGTCTGTGGTGGTCTGAGGGATTGCTTCTAAAAAGTCTCGTCTCGATGCATGTCGAGTCTTGTGGGGAAAGTGCACCACCTCTCTCGAGAGTAAAACTAAGTACTTAGCCGTGTCCCTGGTTATGGACAATTTCTGAGCGTCAAGACAGTGAAGCAGTTCAAAAATCTCCTCATCCAAATTTCTCTAAGTTAAAACTGGTGGGTGAACAAGGGTAGAGGTTCCTTGATGTCTATCAATGGTACCTTAAGTGTTTTTGAAAGGGAAAACCTACTCTAACAAAACTATAAGATAAAACCTTGCTTTTAGCAAAGTTAGCCAAAACCACACTTAGCCATATATTCATGTAGTTGTTGGATTTTACTAAGTATCTATGGTATCACTTGCCAATACAATTCCAAATGTATTGACCCTTTGTGGCTATAACTTATTATGTTGTAGGATACTCTGATGATGAGTAGGGTTACGGGTCTACACTCGACATGTTTGCATGTGGCGCATGAAGACAAAAGACTCTATTATACTATGTCTTGTGAACCTTGAATAATGTTAGCCTTGGGCTAAGTGAGTTGTAAGAACTATTATATTTCTGGATATGCGATGTAATAATGACCTTTGTTTCTGTGTACTTGATCTTAAACTGTGGGTGCTAGCATTTCGATCCAGGGACTAGCACTATAATCACAGGGATGTTTACCTTATTATGGTGAGATCTTACAGATGGCATCAGAGCACTGTGTTGCCTGTAGGTTCGTAACCCTAGGTTGGATTAGACTAAGGAAAACCCTTAGGAAAAATAATTCTGTTTCAAACTTTACACTTGTCTTTTCATATCATAAAACTTTTCCTGATCATCCTTCCTCATCTATTTTGGTAGATGTCCACCATCAATGAATCTATCAAGAAGGGACCACTGATGACTATGACACTTGAGTGTGAGACGGAATTTCCCAAGGCACTCAAAAACCTCATGATCGGCTTGGGGATGGATGGTGAAGCCGTGTACAAGGGATTTCATGTGATAGACGAAGGACAAGAGTATTGGTGGGTGCAACTCCATTTATATAAGAACAAGGAAGATGATCCAAAGAGTATGGGATTCTCCATACTATGCAAAAGATGCCGAATTTTGTCTAGAGAAAGATGCCGAATTTTGTCTAGAGAAAGAACAAGAAGCAAATGCAGAAAATGGCGGAAATCTGTCAAAACAGACCAGTAGGTAAAGACGAATTTTTTCGAAGACCTTCTGTTGCTCAAATCAAAAAGTGTTGAACTAACGACAGTTAGATAACAACCTGGGGCAGAAGTACAAAAAATTACAGCTCAATCCGACATACAAAGCTCTCTCACCAATTTTTACGGTGAAGCACAAAAATCTGTTTCGGGACAGCAACTTTCCCAATCATTACTTCTCTCTCATTAGAGGTTACTCTTGGCACAAAAAGCAAAATAAAAAGGATAAAGAGCGGTTATTACAGAGGTAATAACTTCCAATACTCATCTAAAACTTTTGGGTTATCTCCCAATAAGTACTTTTTTTTAACGCCTTTAAGTTAGGCATGATAGTTTGAGAAGATGCTCACATAAGAAATATGAATTGAAGTAAAAGAGAGCATCAAGAAGAAAATTCAAAGCACATTTAAGTCTAACCCACTTCCTATGCATAGGAATCTTGTAAAGAAACAAGTCATGAAAGCACAAAGCAACAAGCATAGGAAACCAAAACAAGTGCAACTTCAAGACTTTCAACATAAAGAGGGGAAACTTAACATTGTTGAGACACATAAAACCATGCTTCCCTCTCTCATAATAACTTTCAGTAGCATCATGAATAAAATTAACGATATAACTATCACATAAAACATTCTTATCATGAGCCACATGCATAAAAGAATTAATACTACCCTCATAAACATAGTCATTCTTATTAATTATAGTGGGAGCAAATTCAACAAAATAGCTATCATTATTATTCTCATCACCATAATCATCAAATATAGGAGGCATATTGTAATCATAATCAATTTTCTCCTCAATGGTAGGTGGACTGAAAATATCATATTCATCATTATAATCGTCATATATTGGAGGTTTGGTATCATCATAAGCAATAGAATAGCTATCTTCCAAAGCTGGAGAACTAAAAAGATCATTTTCATAAAAACTAGCTTCCCCAAGCTTAGACTTTTCCATAACATTAGCAATAATGGTGTCGAAAGAATTCATACTAACAACATTGCTATTAGCATGCAAATAAAGTTCCATAGGTTTTTTAATTTTCTCTTCAAACACTTCATGTCCTAACTCAAGATAAATACTATAAAGCTCTCTAATTTTTTTGTTGTTTTCCATTAAGCCTAAGTAGTGAAAACAAGAAACAAAAAGACAAAATTGCAGAATCTAAAGGAAATATCTTCGAGTACTCACACCAGAAAATAGGCCTTTGCCGTGGGAGGTTCTTCTTCTTTAATCCTCCGGTATGAATACCTTTTACCTTTCCTCCCCGGCAACAGCGCCAGAAAATAGCTTGATGTCTACACACTTCTATTCTTGTAGACAGTTGTTGGGCCTCCAAGTGCAGAGGTTTGTAGAACAACAGCAAGTTTTCCCTTAAGTGGATCACCCAAGGTTTATCGAACTCAGGGAGGAAGTGGTCAAAGGTATTCCGTCTCAAGCAACCCTGCAATCAAGATACAAGAAGTCTCTTGTGTCCCCAACACACCCAATACACTTGTCAGGTGTATAGGTGCACTAGTTCGGCGAAGAGATAGTGAAATACAAGTGGTATGGATAATTATAAGTGGTAACGGTGATAGAAAATAACTTGATGGCGTGGAAGAGACTAAAGGCAAACTGAAATAAAGATGGAAGCAAGCAAACATGTAACAGATCTAATTGCAAACGGTGTTTCAATGCTTAGAAACAAGGCCTAGGGATAATACTTTCACTAGTGAACGCTCTCATATAAATATATCATCTTCATGATACTACTCTTAACTACTCTCCGGTTGGACACTCTAATCGATGGTAGGGCTATAACAGCACACCTCAAATTAAGCCTTTCCCATCTAGAAAACCCCACACTGTCACCTTGAGTACTAGATGAGTCGAACAAACACCACAATTTCATAGAGACATCCAACTCCAAATATAACTCATAACAAGTATTTGAAATCTCTAGCCTAAGTGCCACCATGGTGAGCACGCTGTCACTTTCACACACATGGGGAGAGCAGAGATTCATTAAAGCACTTGAGTAGCAAAATAGATCTATAGATTACAAGCTCATGATCTCAATAAGATTATGCATAGAGAGAGAGATGAACACATAGCTACCGGTAGAACCCTTAGCCTCAAGAGAGAACTACTCCCTCCTCATCATGGGAATCAATAATGGTGATGGAGATGGCGGTGGAGATCGATGGAGATGGCTCCGGGGGCACTTCCCCGTCCCGGAAGGATGCCAAAACAGAGACTTTCTGTCCCCCGAATCTCCCCTTCAGTGGTGGCGGCGCTGCGGAACATTTCATGGCTGGAGGCTTGATGATTTAGGGTTTTCGCATTGGGAGGCTTCTTATAGGCAAAGAGGCAAGGTCGGTGGAGTGCCAGGGGGCCCACACCATGCCCTGGCGCGGCCTAGGTGAACCCACGCCATGGGGATGTGTGGCCACCCTGTGGCCCCTCTCCGGCTCTCCTTCTAGCTCCGTGAATCTTCCGGGAAAATATCGACTTTGGCTTTTGTCCCGTCCAATTCCGAGAATATTCATTTTCTGACTTCCTGGAACCAAAACAGCAGAAAACAGGCAACTGGCACTGTGGCATCTTGTTAATAGGTTAGTCCAAGAAATCATATGAAAAGTACTCCAAAGTGTGGACAAAACACAAGAAAGTGGATAGAACCAAGCATGGAACATCAAAAATTATAGATACATTTGCAATGTATCATGAAGCTCTTAACAAAAGTTTTGGTGAGCATAGCATATTGCTCACTCTCATCTTGCATATATGAGGTCAAACCAACCCTCGCAATCAGTAGCAAGAAATCATCAAGAATACCTGCAGCTTGTAAGAAAGTAAAACAAGGAAAAGTTGATGGGTGAGCATCCCCATCCCTTTCATTACCAATACGAGTTGCAATGAGATCTTCGTTGTATGTGGCCTAAACTGAAAGGCTGATCTTGAGGGCCTCGACCTCCTAGGTGCATCACTCTCAAATATCTCTCCAAAGGTATGGTTGTTCATGCTTGGTATTCTGAAATTTAAACACCTATTAAACAAGTGATTACAAAGTGAATATAATGAAGGATTCTACTCATAGGGACTTGTAAGAGGCCTAAACATGCATCAAAACTATATCTCTAAGCATCAAACAAGCTTACAAGATCTCATAACCAGTCACCTACAACAGCAAAATACTCAATATATAATCCACTAAACACAAATCTACTTGGACAAGGAGAGGAGTCACATACTAGGGAACAAATGCTCCAAATTTCAGCAAGAAAGATGGGCTCAGCAAGGAGATCAAAAAAATCGAGAGCAAGCACAGCAAGAATGCAATTTTGAGCAATGAACTGGAGCTTACTCGGGAGAGAGAAGAAAGAGGCAGGTGAGAGAGTTAGTGGGGGGGCAGGGGGCCCACACCAGGGCATGGCGCCACCCAAGGCAGGCCGCGCCACCAGGTGGTGTTCCTGCCTGGTGGGTCCCCCTGGTACGTCCCAGGCACTCCTCTGCCCCTTTTTTCACGTAAAAATTTAATATCACTTTATTTTTGGGCATTTTTCAGGAATGGAAGAATGATTTTCTGACAGACAGATTTTTTTTGGAATATGATGCAAGGACAAAACAAAACTAGAACTACAGAAGTTCTAAAACACTCTAAAATGCAAGCCACTAATAACAAAGAAAACTAAATGAAAGCAAAAACTAAAATGGATAGAATAGAAGTAAACGGAGATAATCATAGTGAAAACATTGTTTTGTTTAATGAAATCCTTTTGTTAACAAGGTTGATTAGGTCTCGTTACCAAAACAATTTCATATGAGACAAAACTTTGTATTCCACGAATGATCATGTTACCTCAACCTTGATAGCAATGGTCCCAATCATAATAGTTTCAAATTTTTCTCTTGGTATGGGACAATATATTTTTCCAACTTGAATGCCCTCAACATGCTCAATTGAATTCAAACCATAAGTCCTTTCAATCTTCTTGGGGAAATAGACAGTATGTTCCTTGCCATTCACATTGAAAGTCGCCTTTCCTTGATTACAATTAATAACAGCTCCTATAGTATTAAGAAAAGGTCTCCCAAGAATAATAGACATATTATCATCTTCAGGCATTTCAAGCACAACAAAATCAGTTAATATCAAGCAATTATGAGCCACTTGAACAGGTACATCTTCACATATACCAACAGGAATGGTGGTAGATTTATCAGCCATTTGCAAAGATATATCAGTTGGTATCAGTTTTTCTAGTTGAAGCCTCTTATAGAGAGAGAAAGGCATAACACTAACTCTAGCTCCCAAATCACACAAAGCAGTTCTAACATAACTATTTTTAATAGAGCAAGGGATAGTTGGAATCCCTGGGTCTCCAAGTTTCTTAGGAACCTTACCATTGAAGGAATAATTAGCAAGTAAAGTAGAAATTTCTTCATTAGGGATCTTCCTTTTATTCGAGACAATATCCTTCATATACTTTGAGTAAGAGGCAATTTAATAGCATCAGTCAAAGGAATTTGTAGGAATAAAGGTTTCATCCACTCACAAAACTTATTATAGTGTTCATCTTCCTTTGACTTGTGTTTCTTATTAGGGAAAGGCATAGGTTTTTGGACCCAAGGTTCTCTTTCACTACCATGTTTCTTAGCACTAAAATCTTCTTTGGTGTATTTAGTATTCTTAGTGTGGTTTTCAGGTTCTTCTTCAACTTTTTCTTCATTAGGAACTTCGTTTTCTTCATTACCACTTTCAGTTTAAGCATCAGAGACAGATATACTATTAGGATCTATAGCAGGTTCTGAGGGTTCTACAATAGTTTTATGTTTCTTTTTCCTTTTCTTTTGAGTATAACCATTATTTTTAGCTTGTTGAGAATCCTGCTCAATTCTTTTGGGATCCCCTCGAGATATAGAGGATCCTGGGTAGCAGCTCCACTTCTAGTTCTAATTTCATAAGCATGTTTTTCTTTAGCAGCATTAACTAGCAAGTCGTTTTGCACTTTAACGAGTTGATCTATTTGAGTTTGAACCATTTGAAAGTGTTTAACAATCATTTTAACATCATTAGAGGTTCTTTCCACAATATATTTCAACTCAACAATAGCTCTAGTTTTTTCCATTAGATGATTTTGCACCCTTTTATTAAAATTATCTTGCTTAACAATAAAGATATTGAATTCTTCTAAGCGTTGATCAGGAGGTTTAGAGTAAGGGATATCACCTTCATCAAAGTGTTGGAGAGAGTGTACCTCAAGAGTGGGTGAGTACGGAATAGGCTTACATAATTCTTCTATAGGAGGTAAATTCTTGACATCTACAGCTTTAATTCCCTTCTCCTTAAGGCATTTCTTAGCTTCCTTCATCACTTCATCATTTAATTCAATAACTCCCCTCTTCTTTGTTGTTGGAATAGGCACCGAAATAGTAGGTTCAGGTACAATTACTTCAGGTATAGCTTGTTTAGGAGGAGTCCAATCTTCATAATTCTTACTTATTTTAGCCATTAACTCCTCAGCTTTTTTAGGAGTCCTATTCCTGAAAACACAATCAGCACAATAGTCTAGGTATGTCCTAGATTCCTCGGTTAGTCCATTATAAAATATATCAAGAAGCTCATTCTTAGGTAATGGACTTCCAGCTTGTGCATGAATCAAAGCACAAAACCTTGCCCAAGATTCAGGCAATACCTCTTTTTCTCCCTGTTTAAAATCAAAAAGTTCCTGCAAAATAGCATGTCTAGCACTAGGAGGAAAATATTTCTGCAGGAAAGTACTAATCAAGCACTCAGGGCTATCAATAGATCTAGGAGGCAAATTACTAAACCAAGTTTTAGCTTCTCCTTTCAGTGAAAAGGGGAAAATCTTAGCAACAAAGTAAGTACGCATCTTAATATCATCAGAAAACAAGCCACTCATGGTAGAAAGTTCATTCATATGTGCTACCGCACTTTCATTCTTAGTCCCACAAAAAGGTTCTTTCTCGACAATAGCTATGTAAGATAGATCGAGAGAGAAATCATAATCTTTATCTATAATGTTTATGGGAGAAGCAGCAAACTTAGCAATAGGAGACAATTTGGGTCTAATAGTACGCCTCTCAAGGAGACTCTTAGGAGCGCTCCTATCATGGGTGTTTTTACATTCTTTAATAAATTCATCGGTCATCTCAACATAACCACCTTCAATATCATAACTTTCACTAGCCTAAGAGAACTAACAGGTGTGGTAGTGTCTTCATTAGGAGTTTCAGTATTTCCAACTATAGTTCTAGCAATCATAGCATCTAGGAAAGGACCTAATGAACCACTCTTATCAAGCACAGTAGAAGCAGCATCATAAGCATCAGAAGTTTTAGATTCAGCAGTAGTAGCAGTGTGTGTAGCAGGTGTATGTGGTGGTGTAACGATCTTACTCATAAAGATGGTGAATCAAGAGCAATAGAGGTGTTTAGAACCGTACCTCTTCTTGTAGTGGATGGTAAAATAGGAACCTCGCCATCACGAGACTTACCCATGATGGATGGATAGCAGCGAACAATAGAGAATCCAAGTGAACTTGATAAATAAATCTATGCTCCCCAGCAATGACGCCAGAAAATAGTCTTGATGACCCACAAGTATAGGGGGTATATCGCAGTATTTTCGAGGGAAGTGAAACCCAATTTATTGATTCGACACAAGGGGAGCCAAAGAATATTTATAAGCCTTAACAACTGAGTTCTCAATTCAGCTGCACCTGGAAACAATCTTGCTCATAGCAGTTTATCAGTAGCAACAGTTTTGTAGTAGGAATAGCAAAGTAGCAGCAGCAGTAAAGTAAAGACAGCAGTAACAATAGCAGTAAACAGTAGGATTCGAGTGCGGTAGGCATAGGGATGGACGGACGGGCGTTGCATGGACAAGACAATTCTCATAGCAATCAGAACATAGGTCAATTGCAGATAAATAAGATAAAGCATCCAAGTACTAGATAATCCTAGGCATGTGTTCCATAAATAGTCATACGTGCTCGCAATGAGAACTTGCACAACATCTTTTGTCCTGCCATCCCGTTTGCAGGGGAGCTGTAAGGGAACTACTGGCAATTAAGGTGCTCCTTTTAATAGAGCACCGGAGCAAAGCATTAACACTCCATGAACACATGTGATCCTCACATCAAAGCCATTCCCTCCGGTTATCCCGATTTCTGTCACTTCGGGGCCATCGGTTCCGGACAACAACGTGTGTATACAACTTGTAGATAAGACCAAAAACAATACTATCATAATGAATCAATAACATGTTCGGATCTGAGATCATGGCAATCGGGCCCTAGTGACAAGCATTAAGCATAACAAGTCGCAACAAAGTCATAAAGCACTAATAAAAGATACTAGGCACCATGCCCTAACAATCTGATGCCATTACATGAACAATCTCATCCAATCCCTACCATCCCCATAGCCTACAGCGGGGGATTACTCACTCATAGATGGGGAAACATGGATGGTCGATGGAGAAGCGATGGTGATGATGATGGCGATGATCTTCTCCAATTCCCCGTCCTGGCAGGGTGCCAGAACGGAGTTTCTGGTGCTTTTTCGTGGAATCTGGTGGTGGCGGCAGAGCGGAACTCCTTCTGGAAAAACGTCGAACCCCCCTGAATTTTTAGGTCAGAAGGCAACTTATAGGCGAAGAGGGTGACCGAGGAGCAGTCTGGGGTGGCGAGACCACCCCTGGCACGGCCTGGGCTTGCCCGCGCGGCCAGGTGGTGTGGCCTGGGCCTAGACCCCCTCTGTCTCGTATTCTGGCTCCGGGAGTCTTCTGGTGAAATAGGATTTTTGGCATATTTTCCGGGATTTTTCCTGAAAGTTAATTTTCTGCATAAAAAGTAGACACCAATGCAATTCTGCTGAAAACAGCGTCAGTCCGTGTTAGTTGCATCCAAATCACACAAGTTTAGAGGAGAAAAAATAGAAAAAGTGTTCGGGAAAGTAGATACGTTTGGACGTATCAATCACATCAATGTGGAGGAAATCCAAGAAGGATCTGATGTTGTAATCCGTAAGTTCAAGATTAATTCCTTTCCAGCACTTATCCTTTTTGATACCGGTGCATCGCATTCAATCATTTCAAGAGCATTTTTAGACAAAAATAAACTCTCCACTGAAACTATCGGATGTCCCATTAAGTTAAGTTCCCCGGGTGGAGAAATGATAGTAAATTCTGGGTGCCGACAGATAATCCTAGATATTGGAAAGAACAAGTTTCTAGTTAATTTAATAATCCTAGAGTCCCAAGGATTAGATGTAATATTAGGGATGGACTGGTTGACACGTTACGAGGGAGTGATTGATTGTGCCAAACAAACTGTTATGCTCATAACCCCAGAAAAGTAACGGATCAGGTTCAAGTCTAACTTTGAACCTAAGGGGAGCAAGGTTAATTCTCTTAAGGGGGTTAGCCTAGACAGAGTACCAATAGTGAAGGAGTACCCTAATGTGTTCCCAGAAGAATTACCTGGCATGCCACCAGATAGGGATGTGGAGTTTAGGATAGACTTACCACCAGGAACTGGGCCTATAGCAAAGAGACCTTACAAAAATGTAAGTGGATGAGTTAGAAGAACTCAAGAAACAACTGGGAGAACAGTTGAAAAAGGGATTTATCCAACCAAGTTCTTCGTCTTGGGGAGCACCAGTTTTGTTTGTTGAGAAGAAGGACCGAAGTCAAAGACTATGCATAGACTATCGATCACTTAATGAAGTGACCATAAAGAATAAATATCCCCTACCTAGAATTAATGATCTTTTTGATCAGCTAGAAGGAGCATGTGTGTTCTCAAAAATTGATCTTCGATCAGAATACTTTCAACTAAAGATTAGAGAACATGATATACCAAAGACGGAATTTACCACCAGATATGGGTTGTATGAATATACAGTGATGCCATTTGGATTGACTAATGCACCGGCCTATTTCATGAACATGATGAACAAGGTATTCATGGAATTTCTTGAAAAGTTTGTAGTGGTATTCATCGACAACATATTGATATATTCCAAGAGCAACAAAGAACATGAAGAACATATGCGCCTAATTCTAGAGAAACTTAGGGAACACAAACTATATGCCATGTTCAGTAAATGTGAATTTTGGCTGAATGAAGTGGGATTTCTTGGGCATATAGTATATGGAAGTGGTATAGCTGTTGACACAGCAAAAGTGGCAGCTGTAACAGAATGGGAACCTCCTAAAACAGTTAAATAAATCTGTAGTTTCCTAGGCCTAGCAGGATACTATCGGAGGTTCATTGAAAATTTCTCAAAGATAGAAAAGCCTATGACTGATCTGCTAAAGAAAGAGAATAAATTTAACTGGACAGAAGCATGTGAAGCCAGTTTTTAGGAGTTGAAGAAGAGATTAGTGTCAGCACCAGTGTTATGTTTGTCGGATCTTGAGAAAGACTTTCAAGTTTATTATGATGCATCTCACCAAGGGCTGGGAGGTGTACTAATGCAGGAAGGCAGAGTGGTAACTTATGCATCCAGACAACTCAAAAATCATGAAGTGAACTATCCTACTCATGACCTAGAGTTGGCATCAATTGTGCATGCATTAAATACATGGAGGCATTATCTTATGGGAAAGCGTTGTGAAATGTTCACCGATCACAAGATTCTAAAATACATCTTCACACAGAAGGAACTCAACATGAGGCAAATAAGATGGATAGAACTTATCAAAGACTACGACTTAAGTTTGCAATACCATCTTGGAAAGGCAAATGTTGTAGCCGATGCATTAAGCCGCAAGGTTTATGTAAATGGCCTCAATAAAGGAGAATTTCCGGAAGAGTTATGTGCCCAATTTAGGGAGTTGAGATTAGAGATAGTGCCTGAAGGATACCTTGCATCCTTGGATGTGCAGCCCACACTGATGAACAGAATCCGAGAAGCTCAAAAGATGGACAAAGAAATAGAAGAAATCAGAAGTAAAATTAGTGAAGGCAAGGCAAAAGGATTTCATGTAGACGAACAAGGAACCTTATGGTATGAAAAACGTATCTGTATTCCACAGGATCTTGAACTTAAGAAGTTGATCCTACAAGAAGCTCACAATTCACCGTATTCAATTCATCCCGGCAACACAAAGATGTATATGGATGTTAAGGAAAGATTTTGGTGGAATAATTTAAAGAAAGATATAGCAGAGCACATTGCCTTGTGTGACCTGTGTAGTCGTGTAAAGGTAGAACATTAGAAACCGGCGGGATTATTACAACCACTGCCAATACCTGATTGGAAATGGGATAAAATTAGTATGGATTTTATCACCGAGCTGCCAAGGACTAGATATGGATACGATTCTTTATGGGTTATCGTTGATCGCTTGACAAAAGTGGCTCATTTCATACTGGTGAAGACCACTTACACAAGTGCCAAGCTAGCCAAGATATACATGAATAGAATTGTATGTTTACATGGGGTGCCTAAGAGTATTGTGTCGGATAGAGGAACTCAGTTCACTTTGCACTTTTGGCGACAACTTCATGAGTCGTTGGGAACTAGACTAGAATTCAGCACTGCGTTTCATCCACAGATTGATGGGCAGACAGAAAGGACCAATCTGATATTGGAAGATATGTTAAGAGCTTGTACGTTAGACTATGGATCTAGTTGGGATGAAAGTCTACCATACGCGGAATTTTTCTACAATAATAGCTATCAATCAAGCATAGAAATGGCTCTGTTTGTACTACACCATTGTTGTGGAATGGAGTGGGAGAAAGAAACTTGTTCGGACCAGACCTAATCAAGGAGGCCAAAGAGAAAGTCAAGATGGTGAGGGATAGGCTAAAGGTAGCCCAATCTCGACAAAAGAGCTATGCAGATCCAAAACGTAGAGAGGTCACCTATGAGGTTGGTGATAGAGCTTATCTCAGAGTATCACCACTACGTGGTGTGAAGAGATTTGGAATCAAAGGAAAATTAGCACCATGTTATGTAGGACCCTTCAAGATTCTGAGCCGCAAAGGAGAAGTGGCATACGAGATAGAATTACCAGAATCTCTATCAGCAGTTCATAATGTATTTCATGTAGCCAGCTGAAAAAAGTGTCACCCAGAGATGGAAGAAACTTCGTTGAAAGACACTATACCGTTAGAAGAGGTTCAGCTAAAGAATGATCTTACTTATGAAGAGAAACCTATTAAGATTCTGGAGACAGAAGAAAGAATTACACGTACTAAGACAATCAAATTCTGCAAAGTATAGTGGAACCATCACACTGAATCAGAAGCAACATGGGAATGGGAAGATGAACTTCGGAAAGATCACCCTCACCTATTTGCTAGCCACCCTGAATCTCGAGGGCGAGATTCATCTTAAGGGGGTTAGATTTGTAACATCCCAAAAACTTTCTTCTAAAAACCATCATCATTGCACTCATATCATCATGGCATGTGTTGCATTGCATTTAGATTGTCCCCCAAAAATTTGGTGAAAGTTTGAGTCAATTTGAAACCCTTTTGCTAATTCAAAACTTTGTAAGAAAAACTAAAAAGAAAAAGCAAAAAGGTGAAAAAATAGCAGCAGCAACTGGCCTGCTCGGCCCAATCCCAGCACAAAAGCAGCCCACCTGGCTGTAGGGGTTCTGCGCATAAAAACAATAAATTTTACTCTACGCCCCTGAACCCCTGAAGCTGCCAGGACCTATCTATTAGTAATACAGTAACGGGAGGAGCTTTTTGCAAACTTACCCTCAAAGACCAAAAAGCGTTGTCAACGCTCAAGAGAGTGTGGTTGATGTAGACGAGCCGAAGCCAACCTCAAGGTCGTGATGAAGTGCTTGCGCTCCTTCTGGCTCCAACGACTTGAGTGCCTCAAGTGTGACACCTCGTGGGAGTTACACACGTCCGGTGTCTAACGATGACTCCCGCTTCCCCGATCCAGCAGTAGTTGCGGAAGTAGAGCTCCCGGATCCGAATCCCACAGCGCGACGGCGCTCCGCGGTGAAGATGTCTCTCGCTCGCGCAGTCCAGACTTGGGACCACGGTCACGAGAGAGATAGGGGGAGAGAGAAAATATCAATTGGAGGTCCTCCCAAAAGTGGGGTGACCTTTATTGATTATTGGTTGTATTTTTCTAGGCCAAATACCCCACTTTCTATAGGGGGAGGGGAGGTACTACCTCCCCTCAAGTCCCGGGGTGGGACTAAAGGAGAGGAGGGGGAGGGGAGGCCGCCGGCCAGCCCCTAGTGGGCCCCGCACGGGGGGCTAGGCCCAGCCGGCCAGCCCCCTTGCCCCTTCTCCCTCTCTCCTTTCCCTAATGGGCCCTCTCCCTCCGGAAATTGGCCCATTAAGCCTTTTAACCTTTTAATTGATTTTCTCTTTATTAAATAATTATGAATAAATGATTAAATCAATATTTAACATTCATTCACATATTATCTAATCTCCATGGCCATGGAACACCTTCCACCTCCACTCCGGACATCCTCCGGACTTACCGAAACACTTCCGGTTTTCTCCCTTCTTTTCTTCGGCGATTGTACCGATACCATAAACACTCTCTAGGCATCATCAAGCCCTTAAGCGTGATACCCTACAGTTAGGGAACACTCCAGACATGGTCGGGACACTCCCGCACCAATGATCGACACAGGGACCTGGATGGCCATGTGACCCCTGTGCGTTCCATGAAGATCTTTCGTCGTTTGAACCAGGACAGTCGTGTCTTATTTCCTTTGTAATTCGATACTTGCATTGCTCGAGATCTGATCATTGACATAACCATGTCATGTTCAATCTCGTTACTGAACAATGCTACTTAACTCGTTCCGATAAGATCCAATCACACGATGTGCAGATATTGGATATAACTTCTCTGAGTGAGCCCTTGAGTATCTTCCCGTCACATGGACGGACAAATCCCGCTCTTGACATATATTGCCTCTACGGTTTCCTCTGAATACCTGAACACACCTTTATAACCACCGTTTTACCAGATGGCGTTTGATGCTATCTAAGCATTCTCGGGAGACAGTGATTGATATAGCCTCACGGTCTAAGGAATAGTCTACGAGGATCCATTTCTAATCATCGTAACTTGAACTTCGTGACATGATCGGGTCACGATGTTTAGGTTGGGTATTGGTTCATCATCTCATTCTCTGAATGAGATGACCTCATTTCCAACTGGCATAAATGAGATGACCTCATTTCGACATTACTGCATTCAACAGCAGGTGGCTATCGCCCACTTCTGAATTCGCTTATAGGTTCAACATGGTAGAACTTGACCTCGCGAAGCTACAGCTCCCACATAGACCGCGGGAGGGGGCGTGGAAGAACTGGGAGTACGACCTTTTAGTGGTGTTCGACAAGGCAACCACATTCATTAGATGCCCAGAAGACAAGGAATGGACAGTCTTGCGTGACGACTTCCTGCGGCCGGAGAAGTATGTGGACGCCGTCTTCACCTACGGCTACTCTTCGTACATACCGCAACACATTTATGCGGTCATTGAACCTAGCGGCGACGTGTGTGTTTGGGAGCCGTCCATTTGGGGTGAGTCATGGTGTCATATAGCATGTAAAATCACATTCAAAATTCTGCTTACTGACTGTTAGTAACACGCAGGTACCCACGCAACCCTGCGCATCATTCCAGCTTCGGTCATCGAAAATGCAGTAGCAGATGCTGAACTTGGGACACGATGCTGGTTCTTGGCACCTCTCGAAGACAACACGGAACAGGATGATGAACTCTTGTGGATTCATATCAGGGGAGCACTAAACAGCGTTGGTGATACAATAGAACATATGGGGACACAACTTTCTTCATACCCATCGCTGCGGTGTCACGTTTTCTCGAGGTCCGCATGCCCATCCGAAGACCCAGTAGAGCAAGTTTGGAGCAGAGTCAACAATCTGAAGGGAAAATCTGTGTTTCTTGGAATCAACTACCCTTTCTTTGTCGGAGCTCCTGGAGCTGTTGAACCTGTAATTTCTCAGGCAGCTCTGGTCCCTAAAGCTACTGCTGGTGGTGGTGTTGTTGGTGGTGGTGGAGCTGACGAAGAACTAGCTGCTGCTGCTCCTGGTGAAGCTGACGAAATACTTGGTGATGCTGCTGCTGGTGAAGCTGACGAAATACTTGCTAATGTTGCTGTTGGTGAAGCTGACCAAATACCTGTTGTGGCTGCTGTCGGAGTCTAGGAAGAACAAGCTGGTGTTGTTGCTGAGGTGCCAGCACTTCTAGTGTTGATAGAAGACTATGTGTTTGCTACACACTCACGTGCCTATCATGTTGACACTCCAGATCCGACCTGGAGCCGAATCCATGTCAGGGGGGAGGGGGCCTACAATTGGCTCATCAGTGGGGTCGTGCTATTTGGAGGAGAATGAAAGACGGCCAAATGCAGCATTCTGGTTTGTTCCGACGATACCACCAGCTCCAGGGACCCAGTGCTCACACTGGCAGATCCGATGAACCATTTGTCTTTATCTTTATCATTAGTTACGCTTATGTGTGTAAAGACTAAGCTGTGCTTATTTGTGTAAGACTAAGTTAGGCCTAACTGCGTAATATTCAGTGAGCCCAGCTTTTCTTCCCACGCCCATAACAACAGAATTGCAGCATAGAACATACAAATGTAATGTGCATACCAGGCATTTTTTTTCAGGATAACAACCACTTCAAGGAAATGATACATCGTGTACGCATTTGAACGCATCACTAGAATGTGCCACCTATTGATGATTGATGACATGGATCGAGCTTTTCTGCACGTATTTGCATTGAATCGCTCATTGATTTGTACACATATTTTTTGGCAATGGCTGATGAACTCCACTCTCTTGGTAACTTGCTTCGTCAGCGAGCACCACTGTTGATGCAGTGCAATTTACAGAACATGGTCGTCATCGTCATTCCATTTAGGTTCTCTATGTTTCGTCATCACGGAGCTACTAATTTCAAATGAAAATCTAGTAAACAATATATGTGTACATTGTTAGAGTATGCTACGGCCACGGTACATACATGTTTTTCTACAATCACAAGAAGAAAACTTGATGCATTTTCACCTTGTTGGTGTTGTGCCGAACTGGGTGGATGTGGCTTTGGGGTTCGGAGAGGAAGGCGCCATGGCTGGTGTGTGTGCGACCACGGCGACGGCGAGCTCGGGTTTTGGAGGAGGCCAACAGGACCGAGCATGGTCGGCATGGTGACAGATCTCACCCGGGAAAGAATTCCCGTCCCCGCGTCGTGCCAATGGTGCGGTCATGGTGAGGGCGTGCTCCGATTCGGGATGGGGAGGAGAACGGGCCGAGCAGGTTCGTCCAAGTCCTAGCTCCGCGCCATGTCCGTGACCACAGATTGCCGCCCCGGAGGAAGAAGAAGACGCGTAAAGGATGCATGCTCCAACGTTTCAAGCCTACATGGCAGCGACGACGGCAGCGACATAACGGCGAAAGCTGACAGGGGGGCCCAACTTGACAGTCGTTAGCCTGATTTTTTGTATTGAAATGTAAAGTTGAATTCGTGCCGAAAAATACCCTCTGAGTATTTGGCACGCCAACTGTAGTCATCACGGCTGATTTCAGGGAACTCGGGTACCGCTTTGCCTGGCCACCCCAACTTTCGGGCCGCAAAATGATATTCTCGGCCATGTGACCCTTGTGCGTTCCATGAAGATCTTTCGTCGTTTGAACCGGGACAGTCGTGTCTTATTCCCTTTGTCTCTCGATACTTGCATTGCCTGAGATCTGATCAATGACATCACCATGCCGTGTTCAATCTCGTTACTGAACAACGCTACTTAACTCGTTCCGACAAGTGATATCCCCGTGATCAAATCACATGTTGCGCAGCTATTGGATATAACTTCTCCGAGTGGGCCCTTGAGTATCTTCCCGTCACATGGATGGACAAATCCCGCTCTTGACATATATTGCCTCTACGGTTTCCTCCGAGTACCTGAACACACCTTTATAACCATTGTATTACCAAGTGGCGCTTGATGCTATCTAAGCACTCTCGGGAGACAGTGATTGATATAGCCTCATGGTCTAAGGAATAGTCCACGAGGATCCATTTCTAATCATCGTAACTTGAACTTCGTGACATGATCGAGTCACGATGTTTAGGTTGGGTATTGGTTCAACATCTCATTCTCGGAATGAGATGACTTCATTTCCAACTGGCATAAATGCCACATGATCAGGAAACATGATCATCTGTTGACCAATGAACCAGTGACTAGAGTTTCATTGGGAACCCCTGGTTGTTTGTACATCACACGTGTATTGATGTATCCACTCAATACAGTTATAGCATGATATAAAACTTAATCATAAACTATATGAAATATGATAATAGTCCTCATTACTATTTTTCTCTAGGGAATATTTCCAACAGTCTCCCACTTGCACTAGAGTACAAATACGGTAGCTGCATTTGTTCTCAATCATTGGCACCAAGTATCCGGTACCTTGAACATGCTTGCTCATGGAAGAGGTTGAGTCTTGGGTCTGTACTTTACAGTCCCAAATCCTTTGCAACTTACTAATGTCACCTTGATTGACATTAATACTCTATCATCACATGATAGCATCTGTGTGTATGCATCGTTGCCATGGCAGCAGAACGAGGCCTGATTCCAGGAGCCTACAGTGACGTTAGATCAACCTTGAGGGATTTCTCATGGGCACTGTGCCCTAGGACACATCATTCTACGTTAAAAGCGAACTAGCCCCGCCATAACATTATACAACACTTTAGATGGTACCCTTATCTATTATTATAAATGTATTCATCGAAACACTAGTGCACTATGTGCAACTTTCGATGTTTTGTTCATCTTGCTTCCTACTTGACTTTAATTGGTATCTACAGGAGTTTCCAACATATTCCCTTATAACATAACTCTTTATGCTTTAAGATATGTCATCCTTTATGGATTTGGAAAATATGTCCACAGTTCTCTACTAGATACTGCGGACAAACTTAGCTCAACGTTCTGTGATTCGAACTTAATCACTTTCAAACGTTCTTTTATTTGGATTACATATTATGCTAAGTTATCATCATGGTTTCTAAGACAGAACCTATGTCTCAACATAGTGGATGACGATCATCCTTTTCTTCTTTCAACCATTGATGTTCAACTTAATGCTATTCCTAATTTGAGTCATTAAGGACTGGTTCCTTAATTAACTTCTATTCCGAAACCCCTTTCAGAATCCCTTAAGGAATACTACATAATGTCATAATACACCTATTATCAACTTCTACATCTCATAAATCATTATTTATAAGTACTTGCGCTTTCATTCTTAACACCCTAAAGAATCACTCCTATAAGCTCCCACTCAAAATATGTTCCTACATATTTGAATTCGAGTCTTATATTGCTCCCACTTAAAAATATGTCAATCACATATTGTTTTAGGAAGACTTTCATAGCTCCCACTCAATTTCATGCTAATTGCATATCTCCTTTACTATTTTGAATAACTTCAAAATCCTTTGATCAAATATCAAACCTGGAGATTTTCTATGAGATACTAGTACTATTACTAGTTTTAAATCCACTAGACATTTAGCACACATGAATCAAATTCATTTGAATTTGTCCAATACTTGACAAATTGTGCTTTTGTCATGCACCCCTTTTTCCTACTATGGCTTTGCAGTCATTTGGGAAAATTCAAGTAACCCCTTTTACTTGTGAGATTCAACAATGAATTGCTTGTAATCTCAAGGGAATTTTGCTTCTAGTATTTCCCATGATTCAGTTTACCATTATTTCCTTTGTAGTTCGTAGGTATGTCATATTCAAAAAATCATGACAAGTGATTCACAAAAGTCTCCATACTAGATATGGATTTACATTTTGAATCCTACTTTATGTAGTGAAAAACGATAGTGGAGGGAAAAACACAGTGATCAAAATCATTGATTCTTTCCTTCTGTGAAGAGAATCGTTCAGGAACGTTGTCCATTGCGCTACTCAACACTCTGATGCAGGGTTTTGAATCATCATCGTGTTTTACACTAATTTCCATTTGCTCATAATTGAGAAACATCACTAAAAGTGAGCTTTCTCAAGAATGTACCAAAATCCAAGCAATACGAATCTTGCTTTCCTTTTGGTTTGAGCTATGGGTTTCATATTCAAAGTTTCCAATGAATACACTACAAGGTCTTATTCGCTATTGTTTTGGTTATATCAGATAACCCCAAAACCTTTACAAATTCAAATGGTTCACCAATTCTAATTGAGTGCTAACTATTTCTAAACTAATGGTCTCTACATATACACTACAACGATTTATTTGGTGCCTTCTATTCAACCCCCTTTGATATCTAATATCATATTGTGATGCTTTGTATTTTGGCGTTTCAAAAAACTTTGCATTCAACAATTTCTTTCATGCCATTCATATAAGTTCGAATTTCATTACTATTGATCAAATCATAGTAATTAGATTCTCTTCTATATTTACACCCTTTGTTGATGAAACACTTTGATCAAATCAAATAGTTTCATATTCATGTTTCCTTGGGTAAACTTACTTTACACATTTAAACAATCATTTAATGATAATTACCATTTTCGTTAAAACCCAATACATCGAATATTTATTTACTTTTAACAATTCATTAAACACTTTGTATTCAAGTAATACACGGTGTTCAAGTTATTTTGCCGAACTTAGGCATGATTTATATGTGAGAAGAAATCGAATGACTTTCACATATTATCACATAACTTTGAATTTAAACAATGCTTTCATTCATTAATGAAATATCATTAAGTTGGGTATTTTAAACAAGGCATTTTAATGTTTTACAAATGTTCATACATTATCAATTAGTTTCAAACAATAAGGATAATTCACAAGTAATCAAACAAGATATGAACACGAATAGAAATCATTCATAAAAGTGGAACAACTGTTTGTTACAAACTTATATGAATAACCGTCTCACGACGTGTGACACACACTAAAGAAGTTCAAAACTCTCGATTACAAAAATCATCCTAAAACATAAACTAAAGGATAAATGTAGAGGGAGAGTGTCGTTGGCCGTCATCATCATGCTCGCCATCAACACGCAACGTCACCTCCTCTCCAGCAAGCACCTCTATGCAGAAGGACCTGTTTTCAGTAAAACAAAACAAGTATCAGATATACTTAACACTGCAGTGTGTTTGCAAGATTATAGCATTTATAAAACTATATATCAAATATATACCTTTGTCGTTGACGACCTGAGCGCCATCTGGTTCAACCAACACATTCCTGAGATGTGTCATGAATCGGTGGAACTCCATTTCCGTGTCGCCCCTCATTACGCAAGTCCTGACTTGTGCTTGGAAGCTTGGTGGCAGCGACCGCAGCACAGCAGCATTTGCGAAAGAGCCTAAAATCCAGACGTCTAGGAAGTATGCTGGCCTCATGTACACATCATGCATGTGCTGTAAGTGGCTGTCCAGTGATGAGTTCTCCTCCATCTTAATGGAGAGGAAGTCTCCCATCAACTCATGCTCCCAAATGCGTGTCTGATCCACGAAATGCGTCCTAAGCTGTAGCATCACCGAACGAGGGTTGACATCACCCACGAATGGCCACAACTCGTCCACCATTCCTAAACGCATCACAACTGAAATATAGGAGGCCATCTCACGACGGAGATAGCGGTCTTTCCGCTCCTCTGGGGTCTCAAGGTCTGTGGACGGATCTAGATCCATCCCGTCGAGTATGTAGTCGACCATGTCGTTCTCGCTAAGGAGAACATGGAGACTGGCAACCCAAATGGAGAAGTTCGATCCATCTAATCTGAGCTTCTCTCCTTCTAACCATTTAGTTGTCAATACGAAAGATCCCATCTACATTTATAATTGCAAAAGGAATTTAGACTAAGTTTATAATTAAATGAGTTAATAATAACTCCACTCAGAAACACCTATCCCCAAAGAGGGTTCCTAGTGATAACACGACCCCTATCAGCCACATCTCCCCTGATCATCACGGCCATCAATGTGTGTTCAAGGGTGGACGCTAAACGTCGGTCACATCATTCATGTGACTCGTGCTTGATCTTTCAACCATCCGCGTTCTGAGGCCACGCTTCTCTAGTGTGCTAGGCTCACCAACTCAACCTTAGTGTTTTCGTTGTGCAACATGGCTTGCACCCACTGTATGCGAACGTAGATATGTCTGACACCTGATCATCACGGTCTGCCTCATACCGAAGAACTTTCTTGGTGGTGCACACTAAGGGGGAACACAATCGTTGGTTATTTTAACAGGGATCATCTTATTAGGCTACCGTCGAGTATCTAATACTAGCACATAATAAGACATACAAACAATAACATTGAATGTAAATGCTATGTGATATGGTCCTCCACGTCGTGATCTCCATCCGTCGTCACCGGGTTCCGGCGCCAGGGTTCCGGCGCCGTAGACACCAGGGTACCGGTGTCTTTCCGGCGTGGTAGTTTGTCATTACCGTGACTATCTACTATTATGCAACAAAAGGTAATCACTTTACCTTTGCCACAACCATATCACAAAGCAATGCCCTCCTGCAAAACAAAGTTAGACACCTCTACTTTATCTTTGCATGTTTTACGTGGCTGAATGGGCTTTTGCACAAGAACCGTTCTTACCTACGAACTTTCAGCACAATGCTGATCAAGTAGTTGTCTCTACTACACCCCTTTTGGGGCCCTCCGTTGCAAATGGTATACCAACTAATGCGAGAGAGACAAACAACCCCTAAGCCACTTTATACGGTACAAGTCGTATGTCAAGCATGGACCAGTCTCGCGAATGAACGCGTAAAGTCGGTTGGGGGCCGCTTCATCAAGCATTACTGCGGTATACACAAGTACACGTGGGAGGGTAACAACTAAAAGATCAACGCACACACGCTACATCTCGTGTGTTCTACCCGTACTAGCATTACTACGCATAGATCTAGCTCTGATACCACTGGAGGGGTTCAACGCATAAAAACAATAAATTTTACTCTACACCCCAGAGCCCCTGAAGCTGCCAGGACCTATCTATTAGTAATACATTAACGGGAGGGTCTTTTCGCGAACTTACCTTCGAAGACCGAAAAGCGTTGTCAACGCTCAGGAGAGCGTGGTTGATGTAGACGAGCTGAAGCCGACCTCAAGGTCGTGATGAAGTCCTTGCGCTCCTTTTGGCTCCAACAAATTGAGTGCCTCAAGTGTGACACCTCGTGGGAGTTACACACGTCCGGTGCCTGACGATGACTCCCGCTTCCCTGATCCAGCAGCAGTTGCGGAAGTAGAGCTCCCGGATCTGAATCCCGCAGCGCGACGGCGCTCTGCAGTGAAGATGTCTCTCGCTCGCACAGTCCAGACTTGGGACCACAGTCACGAGAGAGAGAGGGGGAGAGAGAAAATATCAATTGGAGGTCCTCCCAAAAGTGGGGAGACCTTTATTGATGTTGTATTTTTCTAGGCCAAATACCCCACTTTATATAGGGGGAGGGGAGGTACTACCTCCCCTCAAGTCCCGGGGTGGTACTAAAGGAGAGGAGGGGGAGGGGAGGCCGCCGGCCAGCCCCTAGTGGGCCCCACGCGGGGGGCTAGGCCCAGCCGGCCAGCCCCCTTGCCCCTTCTCCCTCTCTCCTTTCCCTAATGGGCCCTCTCCCTCCGGAAATTGGCCCATTAAGCCTTTTGACCTTTTAATTGATTTTCTCTTTATTAAATAATTATGAATAAATGATTAAATCAATATTTAACATTCATTCACATATTATCTAATCTCCGTGGCCATGGAACACCTTCCACCTCCACTCCGGACATCCTCGGGACTTACCAAAACCCTTCCGGTTTTCTCCCTTCTTTTCTTCGGCGATTCTACCGATCCCATAAAAACTCTCTAAGCATCATCAAGCCCTTAAGCGTGATACCCTACAGTTCGGGAACACTCCAGACATGGTCGGGACACTCCCGCACCAATGATCGACAGAGCGACCTGGATGGCCATGTGACCCCTGTGCGTTCCACGCAGATCTTTCGTCGTTTGAACCGAGATAGTCGTGTCTTATTCCCTTTGTCATTCGATACTTGCATTGCCCGAGATCTGATCATTGACATCACCATGTCGTGTTCAATCTCGTTACTGAACAATGCTACTTAACTTGTTCCGATAAGTGATATCCCCTGTGATCCAATCACACGCTGCACAGCTATTGGATATAACTTCTCTAACTGGGCCCTTGAGTATCTCCCCGTCACATGGACGAACAAATCCCGCTCTTGACATATATTGCCTCTACGGTTTCCTCTGAATACCTGAACACACCTTGGCATTTGATGCTATCTAAGCATTCTCGGGAGACAGTGATTGATATAGCCTCACAGTCTAAGGAATAGTCTACGAGGATCCATTTCTAATCATCGTAACTTGAACTTTGTGACATGATCGGGTCACGATGTTTAGGTTGGGTATTGGTTCATCATCTGATTCTCCAAATGTGATGACCTCATTTCCAACTAGCATAAATGCCACATGATCAGGAAACATGATCATCCGTTGACCAATGAACCAGTGACTAGAGTTTCACTGGGAACCCCTGGTTGTTTGTATATCACACGTGTATTGATGTTTCCACTCAATACAGTTATAGCATGATATAAAAGTTAATCATAAACTATATGAAATATGATAATAGTCCTCATTACTATTTGTCTCTAGGGCATATTTCCAACACTGGCTACCCCTTTCCCCCTCTCTTTCTTTTCCTCACCGACTCCCTGCTTACCCCCTCTTGCTGACGCCCTGGCCCCACTTCCACGTCACCTCCACCTCACCTTCTTCCACCGCAGGATGAATGGACCGTTCCCCCTCCTCTACCATTACTACTCAAATATAATTCGAGCGTTTGCACAATTTAATCTCCACTATGACCCCTCCTTCTTAATCCCCTCCCCCTCCTCTTCATTTTCCTCACAGACATCACCCCCAGAGAGGAGAATATCATTTTGCGGCCTGAAAGTTGGGGTGGCCAGGCAACGCGGGTACCCGAGTTCCCTGATATCATCCGCGATGACTATAGTTGGCATGCCAAATACTCAGAGGGTCCTTTTCGGCACGAATTCAACTTTACGTTTCAATACAAAAAATCAGGCTAATGGCTGTCAAGTTGGGTCCCCCTGTCAGCTTTCGCCGTTATGTCACTGTCATCGTCGCTGCCATGTAGGCTTGCAGCGTTGGCACATGCATCCTTTACGCGTCTGCTTCTTCCTCCAGGGCGGCAATATGTGGTCGCGGCCATGGCGCGGAGCTAGGACTTGGACAAACCTACCCGGTCCGTTCTCCTCCCCATCCCGAATCAGAGCTCGCCCTCACCATGACCGCACCATTGGCATGGCATGGGGATGGAAATTCATTCCCGAGTGAGATCTGTCACCATGCCGACCATGCTCGGTCCTGTTGGTCTCCTCCAGAATCCGAGCTCGCCGTCGTCGTGGTCACACACGCACCAGCCATGACGCCTTCCTCTCCGAACCCCAAAGCCACATCCACCCAGTTCGGCACAACGTCAACAAGGTGAAAATGCATCAAGTTTTCTTCTTGTGATTGTAGAAAAACATGTATGTACCATGGCCGTAGCATACTCTAACAATGTACACATATATTGTTTACTAGATTTTCATTTGAAATTAGTAGCTCCGTGATGAGGAAACATAGAGAACCTAAATGGAATGACGATGACGACCATGTTCTGTACTTTGCATTGCATCAACAGTGGTGCTCGCTGATAAAGCAAGTTACCAAGAGAGTGGAGTTCATCAGCCATTGCCAAAAAATATGTGTACAAATCAATTAGCGATTCAATGCAAATACGCGCAGAAAAGCTCGATCCATGTCATCAATCATCAATAGGTGGCACATTCTAGTGATGCGTTCAAATGCGTACACGATGTATCATTTCCTTGAAGTGGTTGTTATCCTGAAAAAAATTCCTAGTATGCACATTACATTTGTATGTTCTATGCTGCAATTCTGTTGTTATGGGCGTGGAAAGAAAAGCTGGGCTTCACTGAATATTACGCAGTTAGGCCTAACTTAGTCTTACACAAATAAGCACAACTTAGTCTTTACACACATAAGCGTAACTAATGATAAAGATAAACACAAATGGTTCATCGGATCTGCCAGTATGAGCACTAGGTCCCTGGAGCTGGTGGTATCGTCGGAACGAACCAGAATGTTGCATTTGGCCGTCTTTCATTCTCCTTCAAATAGTACGACCCTACTGATGAGCCAATTGTAGGCCCCCTCCCCCCGACGTGGATTCGGCTCCAGGTCGGATCTGGAGTGTCAACATGATAGGCGCGTGAGCGTGCAGCAAACACACAGTCTGCTATCAACACTGGAAGTGCTGGCGCCTCAGCAACAACACCAGCATGTTCTTCCTAGACTCTGGCAGCAGCCTCAGCAGGTATTTCGTCAGCTTCACCAGCAGCAGCATTAGCAAGTATTTCGTCAGCTTCACCAGCAGCAGCATCACCAAGTATTTCGTCAGCTTCACCAGGAGCAACAGCAGCTAGTTCTTTGCCAGCTCCACCACCAGCAACACCACCACCACCAGCAGCAGCAACATCAGGGGCCAGGGCTGCCTGAGCAATTACAGGTTCAATAGCTCCAGGGGATCTAACAAAGAAAGGGTAGTTGATCCCAAGAAACACAGATTGTCCCTTCAGATTGTTGACTCTGCTCCAAACTTGCTCTACTGGGTCTTCGGATGGGCATGCGGACCTCGAGAAAACGTGACACCGCAGCGATGGGTATGAAGAAAGTTGTGTCCCCATATGTTCTATTGTATCACCAACGATGTTTAGTGCTCCCCTGGTATGAATCCACAAGAGTTCATCATCATGTTCCGTGTTGTCTCCGAGAGGTGCCAGGAACCAGCGCCATGTCCCAAGTTCACCATCTGCTACTGTATCTTCGATGACCAGAGTTGGAATGATGCGCGGGGCTGCGTGGGTACCTGCATGTTACTAACAGTCAGTAAGCAGAATTTTGAATGGGATTTTACATGCTATATGACACCATGACTCACCCCAAATGGACGGCTCCCAAACACGCACGTCATCACTAGGTTCACTGACCGCATATATGCGTTGTGGTCTGTATGAAGAGTAGCCGTAGCTGAAGACGGTGTCGACATACTTCTCCAGCCGCAGGAAGTCGTCGCGCAAGACTGTCCATTCCTTGTCTTCTGGGCATCTAATGAATGTGATTGCCTTGTGAAACACCGCTAAGAGGTCGTACTCCCAGTTCTTCCATGCCCCCTCCTGCGGTCTATGTGGGAGCTGTACCTTCACGATCTCAAGTTCTGCCATATTGAACCTATAAGCGAATTCGGAAATGGGCGGCGGCCACCCGCTGTTGAATGCAGTAATGCCGATACCCTTCAAAGATGGCACTGCAAGTCTCTTTGATCTGTAGCAATTTTTTAGAGTCCAAGTACTCCCATCCTGGGATAAAAGGACCAGCCACTCGCCGTTGCCGCCCACCCAGTTTTGGTCACCTCCCATTTCTGTCTCTTCTTCTTACTTGATATTCACCACTACTGATTCCGACCACTTATCCAGCACCATTAGTTTTGCATGAATATTTTGCAGAGTTTGTTGTCAGTTGGTACAATCACCTAGCATGGATTCCATTGCAAATACAGTTTGACAACTAGACCTTTAGATTAAAGTACACAAAATATCGCCTAAATATGAGCGTCTCCTCAGATATCGCCTAAATTGTGCATGTGTCACTACGAAGATACTCTATATATGGAGTAGGAGCAGAGCCCCCTAGAACAAACTCCTGATGATGATCATAATTAAACAGCTCGGAGCATAACAGCCTTAAATCGTCTAATCTGTTTGTTTTTATTTTAGGAAACAGAATATCACCTAGCAGGCATTCCATTGCAAAATCGAAATTGACAACTCATCTATCACCTAAAGTAAGACGGTGTCACTACGAAAATACCAGAATATCAGGTACGAGCAGAGCTTCCGCTGTACAGAATAGTCTTAAATGGTTCGATTTGTTCAAACCGTGCGTGCACACAACACGTTCGACGAAAGGAACATAGGATTCCGATGAGAGTTCAGCACATATGAATCAACGATATGACTGAACGAATAAGCTAGATACTGGAACTTACGTGGCCATCGCAGTCGTCTGGCCATTTGCTGTTATCAGGGTAAAGAAGGCCTGGCGTGCTGAATGGATGTTCGTCCATGTTCCGCATCGTCACACGGTAGCCAGGGATGCAGCGAGCGAGGTGGCTGACTGAGATGATGTCCAACTCCGAGGTGATCCTATGCACGTTCGTGGTGCTGAGGTTCGGCCATCCCCAATCCTCGCGGTAGCGGTCGCCCTGGCCATCTGTGTTGTCGTCGCATGCCTTTCGCTTCAGCCTGCTGCTACCCCAAGCTCTACCCATAGCGGCAAATGGAGTCTGGAATCCGGTAGATTAATGGAGGCGTTGTGATAAGGAGGCGGATGGATTCGAGAGGGGGTGGAATCAGGGATGGGGCAGTTGTTCGAGTGGGGAGCGAATTTGTAAGGAACCGCCGCCGCCGCCGATTCTCGTCCGCATGGAAGAAAAGAAGGGGGCGTAATTATTGAGGGAGGGCACCAGAACCGTCTAGAGGAAGTGAAAAAATAAATCGTAAAAGGGAAATGTGCGGCCCGCCTATCAGTGATTGAAGGTCGGCAGGCGCAAACGTGCCTACGTTTGAATTGATTCCACTGCATGCAAGTGGTGCAGAACAAATTTTAGGAAGTGCTAGCGTCGACGTGTAAAACCGCCGTTTTTCGCCACCTTCACCCTACTACGAACGGTCGTGCACCATTCTAGATATTGGTAAGGGCAGTTCCAATCTTTCACTTCTCCGTCTCATTTCCTCCTCCACGGCCTCATCATCTTTCTCCTCCACGGCCTCGTCCATTTCCTCCACCACCGCATCACCCTCTTCCTCTGTATCGTTTCCCTCTTGCCTGTAGTGATGGACGCTTCGGACGTCCGAAATGACGGCAGGCAAGAAACTGCGCACTTCGACATCGAAGTACATGGCTAGAAGAAGATCGATGTCATCTACACCACCGACCCTCGGACGGTGAGGAACACTCTGAATAATTTCACGAGTTGGTTGTAGTTCGAAGAAAACAGGTCTGTAGGTCTCGACCTCGAGTACAGCCACGATCGCCATAGGATCGCCGTGGTGCAACTCTCCATGAAGGGGCACGTCCTCGTATACCAGCCTTTTTGCGAGAAGGGGGCTGACGGGATCTGGTAGACTTTGCTGTATTTTTGTTCCTGAACGATCTATTTGCAAAAGTTATTGCTATATTATTTGTATGAATTCATTTTCATGCAGGTGGGGCGAAAGCATTAGGGATCTGTTTCATGAATTTCTTGTGAACCAGCACATAACATTTACCAGTGTTGACATCACGAATGACAGTAAACTGCTTGAAAGCTCGACTGTCAACATTAGAATCCCAAAGGAGTGCAGAGTGGACATCCAGGAAATTAACTGGATCCCAGGGACGAAGGGCGGCAAGACCGGGATGGACGCTCTTGCCTCCGAACTCATAGACCCGTGGTACGCTGACATGAAGGACAGATTGCCGAGATGCTCATGGAGGCGTTTAGGGCACGATTACTGGGAGGATAAGCCACTTCCTGAACCTAATCAGAAGTATGCTGTAATTGACGGGTATGTTAGCCACGAGCTGTACCGCCAGATTGTAAAATCTCGTTCCAGGCATCGCATCATTGAATCACCACCAAGGCAGGTTGTTTGTCCTAGATGCCGGATCGTAGATGAATATACAAACCGGGGCAAGCAACCGAAGGCATCCTGGGATCGGTTGCCTTCTCCAACAGGCTGGGATATAGACTATTATTGCATGATTGTTGTGTTTATGAAAACATGTTATTTCATAAGTACACTATGTGAGCAATTACGAACTGCTGTGTATTACCTTTGTCAAACTATAATCTGGTTTATGACTGTATCCTTCTCTATAATCTGGGTTTGGTTATGAGTTATGACTGTATCACACCTTATGCATGTCAGTCCTGGATTCTGCCGCATGCAAATGGCAGAGACAGAATTAGTAAGAATGAATGTTGAGCATACAAAAGGGGGAATGTAATTCATACAGGTTAAGTAGCTAATAGCACAGGGATCATACGAGCTTGGTTCTTACACACGGAATGCTTAGAAAATACATGCGAGATAAAATACAGGCGAGAGAAAACTAGGAACGAAATGCGAAACTAGTGGTAAACATCACACTCACCCACCTGCCAGATCCTGTTGAGCATCTCGTAGCAGACATACGCGTCCCTGGCTGCGTACTTGATCGCATCGTAATCCAGGTGCCTCCACTCCCATCGCTCGTGTAGGTGCTTCGGGAACTCGATTTTCATGCCGGCGTACTCGCGGTCGATGATGTCGGAAGCGAGTCTAGCCATGCTGGCTTTCCCCGTACCGCCATCTGGGTACCTCCACAAACGTTGGAGATCGACGTGATTGACGACATGAACGAGGAGATCCTGTTCTAGCTTCGGAGTGTCGTTCTTGATGTCGACGCTAGCGAAGTAGATCTCCCTCCTGTGTAGGAACTCACGAAGCTCCGGGCATACAGATTTTGCCCTACATATGTGATATAGTAGGCAGTGGTTGTGCACGGACAGCTGCAAAAGCGTCGTCCTCTTCCTATCTCTGGTATACTCGAGGTCAAGGCCGACGATCTTGTACCTGTCCATCGGATCCTGTAGCCACCGCTCGTACAATGCGATGACCTTGGCCACCTCCGCTGACGCATTTGTGTGGACGACCATCAGCTTGGTGGTGCCATGGGCGGTGACGGTGTACTCGTCGGTGTAGTCGCTCCCGTCGCCGAACACACCGTACTCTACGTCCATGGCAGCAGCTAATGCGGCGGCGGTGGCCTAGGGTCGGTAGCGGTGGCTAGGACTGGGCGTGGAGGTGGAGTGATCTTTTGTGGTGGTATGGCCAGGCGGAGGTGGTGCCTGCGGCAGCATCGATGGTTCTTGCGGTGGCGGCGCCGGCGGAAGGAATGAGTTGGGGATTTTTGCACAGTGATGTGTTGAGGAGACAGAAGGCGATGCTTAAATTCCATTTACCAATATTCTGGTCATACCCATGCAGAAGAAAGTTTGACCGGGCGAGCACCGATGGTTTCCAATCCTAGCAATTAAATTCGGCATCCGTCCCGGTAGGCGATGGAACGGGTGTGCGACGTGGCTTTGGCGTGGCAGAGACCGGTCACGTAGACCACCATCCCATTGCCGATCCGCAGCGGGTGCGCGGTGCTGACACGACGTAACGTGACAGGACAGAAGGAAGTGTACAGTTATTATTAATTCCTAACAAGTTTAAGAAATGTAAGCATAGACATGGACCTAGCATCCCTGCACCCCGGGGCAGCCGCCCAGCCGATTAGGCCTGCCAATTGCACAAAGCTTGTCCCAAATTTGCCAAAATGAAGCTCGTTTGCCCATGCTTCTATAAGTTTCTCTGTAGGCCACTTGTGTAAGCATGCACGATCAAGCAACTTTGTAACACACGTGTCGGTGGAAAACCATTAGGTTTCAACGCACCACATAGTTTAGGGATTTAGAATAGAAACATTGTGGAGCTCTAGCCAAATTGCATGGTAAAGCCAAATTCAGCTTTTTGTAAGATTTAGCTATAGCAACATTGTGTCTCGTTTGTCCTCACTTTTGCCCTCCCGATATTCCGAAGCCCTCACATGCGCTCGGAGGGGGGTTGAAATGGATCGTATGGGCAACCTAGAGGGGGTGAATAGGTGCTACACCAATTTTTTTAATTATTTTTCAATTTTAGGCTTAGCACAAAGGTAAATTCTCTAGATAAACTAATGTGTGGAATTTCCCTATATGCAAACCTATCTACTAGCGAGTAAAGAGCGAGTGGAAGAGGAACGAGTGAACCGAAGTGAAGCACGCGGAGACACAGGATTTGTTTGACCGCAGTTCCTTCCTTGTTAAGGGAAGTACGTCTGCGTTGGATGGGTGGGCGGTACTAAGACCACCACGCCACAAAAGGCCTCACCCTGTTCTCCGATGGATCTCGCCACAACAGGCTTGATCCACCTTCCACTATAGGTACCCTTCGAGGCGGGCACCGGCGCCTTTACACAACTAGCGGGGCAACAACTCCACAACAACTTGGAGGCTCCCGAAATGACAACAAGCTGCCACAAGAACAAAGTTGTCAAATACAATAACAAGATCTAGATATTAACAAGAATACTAGATCAGGGATTTCTCCAAGTGAATGGAGAGGAGTTAAAGCGCTTGATGCTCGATGTTGATGATGAACTTCTACTCCTTCAATTCCACCAAAGATCAAGACCTTCGGGTGGTTGAAGTGGGAGATCGATATTTAGAGCTCTTACACAAGGTCTGGTCAAATTCGAGTGAATCAAGAGTTCTGGACTTTGGGGAAGACGGGGTACTTATACCCCCCTTCCATAAACCAGCCGTTGCACACTATGGGGGCCGGATTATCCGGCCCAAGTGAGGGCGGGATTATCTGGTCTGGGGAAACACCGCCCCAGACTCGGAATATCCGGCAGATAATCCGCCCCCTCACAGTGAGACGCGTCGACCTTGTCCTTGATCAACTTCTGGGGGCCGGATTATCCGGTCCTATGCGAAGGCCGGATTATCCGGCCTGGGGAAGAAAAACCGCCCCAGTTCGAATTTTCCGGGAGAAAATCCGACCGGATACCGAGCAACGTGCCTTGGCTCCTTTTGCTCGAAAACTGGGGCCCGGATTATCCGTCCCTTGCGAAACCCGGATTATCTGGCCTAGGGAGGAAAAACTGCCCCAGTTCGGATTTTCCGGGAGAAAATCCGACTGGACATAGAGCGACACGCCTTGGCTTCCTTGAGAGATGAGGTAGGCTGGATTATCTGGCCCTTGGAGGGGCGGATTATCCGGCCCCCCTCAAAACATCCGGCACACTTAGCACACATGAAAAGTCTCCATAGTATTGTTATCTAACACGCAAAACAAAGGAAAACATGAAATGTTCTTTCAATCTCCCCCTTTTTGGTGTTAGATGACAATACCAGGATTTGCAGGAGAAAGACACAAGACAAACAGAGATAACTATGAAAGGGACTCCCCCTCAATGTGTGCATAATAGAGTTTTGCAATGGAATACAAATGCACACAAATAGGTGAATTTATTCCATAGACATAAGGGCAAAAGCACATACCACCGAAGTAGAGAATAGGCATCCTTGACAAAAATCACAATTATTATTGGATAACCATTATGAGCGTGCGCCTTCCGTGATAAACCTCCAGCAATAGGATATGAATAGATATAGCCATGAGCATAATCCATGATATGAAGTCCATAGGTATCATCCAGACAACCACATAAAGTCTCAACCACAAAACACAAACCACGAATTTAAAAGTTCAACGCTAAATGGGCATAAGCAAGAAATAACGAATAAAAAAGTGCAAGTGCTTATGCCCGACCCATGCAAATCCACAGACAACCTAATAGAGCTACTTCTCCCCCTTTGGTATTGAGACACCAAAAAGGGAGAAGAGCGATGCTAGCGCCCCATGGGATCACTCATCATAGTCCTCGTCCTCGTCCTCGTCCTTGTCCTCGTCCTCGTCCTCGTCCTCTTCTGCATGCTCTTCCTCATCCTCATCTTCAAGCTCCTCAGTGTCACCTTCCTCATCATCAGCATCAGCAGCAGGCACAGAGGGGAACAAGTGACGCTCGAGCTCACCATAGTTCAGCCCGGAGGAAGAGTTCCACCGACCATACGGAGTGGGAGGAGTAGGAGCCGGAGGAGCACCCGAAGCGCCAGACACGTGGTGGAGAATGAGCTGCTGGGAGTGAGCCAACTCATGGCGCTGCCTGTATGCCTCGTACTGACCCTTGCGCGTGTCCACGCCCATGCAGAGAATGTGACGCTGGAACCAGTTCAGCTGCTTGATCTCACGGGCCACGGGAGGCACTGGGGGCCTGCGAGCATCCCTCATGAGGCCCTCAAGAGCAGAGGAGGGGTGAGCAGTCTTCCGAACCTTGTTGTATATCTTCTTGGCCTTGTGCACCGAGCCAATGTGGAACTCCTCGGCAGGAAGCAGGTGGCGGATGAGCATCATAATGTAGGGCGCATAGGGAATGGACAGACGGTTGAACATAGCATCACACAGCTCATGGTAGATGAAGTCCATGACATCTAGCCTGTACTGCACTGACTCGTCCTCGCAGGAGGCAACCTCATGAGAAAATTGAAGTAGCTGAACAAGGTGACCACGGATGCTGTCATTGTTGCCCCCACTCGGTGTAACAGAGTCACGGAAGAGACCCACCAAGGCAGCATAGATGGGAGCAAGACCAGCCACAGTACCGACAATTCCATTGTCCACAGTGCATGGAGAGAGAGCTGCATCCTTGTTAGGCTTCAACTAAGTGATGATGCGGTGGCCACTGGCTCTATCCCTGCTGCGGAAGGAGTACCCCAGAACCTCAGCAAACACGTGAAAATCAGAAGTCATTGGCCTATCATGAGTCATCCACTTCATAGTGCGATGCTCATCCCCACAAATCACCAAAGTGGAGAAGAACTGCTTCACCACCTCAGAGTCAAAGGAGCACTGGAGAGACATGAGATGGTGCAGCCCCATCCTCTCAGCCACATACATCGCATCCACAAGATGCGCCTTCTCCAAGGCATCAGCAAGTACCAGAGGGTGTATAGGCCTAATGTTCAGCCTGGCATAGCTGTCTTCATAAATCCCCTTCTGTTCGGCACACCAAAAGCGGGTATCCCCTAGCTCAACATCACGAGGCAGCTCAGCAAACAAGTCACGGTGACGGATGGCAGAAAAGGAGACTGTATCCAAAGCCCTGTAGTTGATCTTGGGCTCCTTGCACTTCCTCTTGGACACCCCCTTCCTAGTCCTCTTGGATTGTTCAGCCATTCGCCTCTCTTCGTTCTTCCTTCTCCTCAATTCAACTTCGTCCACTAGTTTACCTTGACCGTCGTCCCGAAAGTACTTGGCGCGAGGACGGCGCTTGTAGGTCTTGGAAACACCAGAACCACCCTCACTCATTGGAGGAAGAACGCGGAGGAGAAGTTACCCGGAGGCGCGGAGAAGAAGATCCGGGGAGGCCCAGAAAATCCGGTGGCCGGGGAGGCTCTAGGGAGGGTGAGGGGCGGCAGGCGGCGGCTGGGGAGAAGGAGAGGGATGGGGGAGAAGTGCTGCTCGATATGAGCCCTTCCCCCCGAGTCCTTCCCTTTAAGATCGAATCCGCCAGGGCCGCATTATCCGGCCAACACTTGGGCCGGATTATCTGGCCTAAATTCTGGGATTCTATTGTACACAGAACCAGGCCCGTGCGTCCCCAAACAACACCCCCACAAGGTGTACAAGGGACTTGTGTGCAAGAATAGATGGCTTAGGGGTAGGGAAGGCTTAGGATTAAGAAAGCCAAACTGAGATGGTACTAGACACTCAAAATTGCAAAATCCAAATCAAATAAAAGCCAAGATTGAGTGTGATTCCCATAAGAACATGAGAGATATAATATCCAAAAAGATCCAATTCTCCACAAGGGAGAGGACGGTGGCCGAAGCCACCTTGTTGGAGTGTATGGTGTGACACCGCGAAGATATATCTTGGGTTCACGACCAATACTCATCAATAAGCTCACATATCACAACATGATATTAAGTGAAATGATATAACTTGCTATTGGCATTATGGGGGGAGGGTTAGCCCAATGAGTTAGGACCACACTCCCCCTATATCCATGCCCACACCTAGACCAAACAAGGATTGAGATGTACGAGTGAGTGCATGGGTAATCAAGACAAACTCCCGGAATCAATGATATTTAGCTCATTCCTCAAATAGCAGAATCTTGCTTCATCAAGTGGCTTTGTAAAAATATCTGCCAGTTGGTTCTTCGTGCTCACAAAAGATAGATCAATATCGCCTCGAGCAACATGGTCATGAATAAAATGATTCCGAATCTCAATATGCCTTCGTCCTTGTGTGCTGAACTGGATTGTATGCAATTTTGATAGCACTTTCATTATCACATAAACGAGGCACTTTGTCACAATTGACACCATATTCCTTTAAAGTTTGCCTCATCCATAATAATTGAGTACAAGCGCTGGCAGCAGCAACATATTCAGCTTCGGCGGTGGAGAGAGATATACAATTCTTCTTCTTGGAGGACCAACATACAAGAGATCTTCCCAAGAATTGACAAGCTTCAGAAGTGGATTTTCGATCATCCTTATCACCAGCCCAATCTGAGTCAGTATAACCACATAACGAGAAATTGGAGCCCTTGGGATACCAGAGACCAAAGTTGGGGGAATGAACCAAATATCGAAAGATCCTCTTGACCGCCACTAAGTGGCTTTCTTTAGGAGCTGCTTGATACCTTGCACACACTCCCACACTCAACACAATATCGGGTCTAGATGCGCAGAGGTAAAGAAGAGAGCCGATCATTGACCGGTATACCTTTTGGTCCACATCTTTACCGTGAGGGTTGAGTTCGAGATGACACTTTGTTTGCATCGGAGTAGCGACACCATTTAGATCCGTCATCTTGAATCTCTTGAGCATGTCTTGGATGTACTTTGCTTGATTAATAAAGGTTCCTTCTCTAAGTTGCTTGATCTCGAATCCAAGAAAGAACCGTAATTCCCCCATCATAGACATCTCAAACCTGTCAATCATAAGCTTTGAAAATTCATCATTAAAAGCTTTGTTAGTAGAACCAAAAATGATATCGTCTACATATAGTTGGCATACGAAGAGCTCCCCCTTAACCTTCTTAGTAAAAAGAGTGGGGTCGATTTGCCCAACTTCGAAGCCACGATCTAACAAAAGCTCTTTAAGGTGCTCATACCATGCACATGGGGCTTGTTTAAGGCCATAGAGTGCCTTATCGATTTTGTAGACATGGTTCGGGAAGTTAGGATCCTCAAACCCCGGGGGTTGCTTTACGTATACCAACTCATGTAGAGGACCGTTAAGGAAGGCACTCTTGACGTCCATTTGCTGCAACTTAAAATTGTGATGAGCAGCATAAGCAAGTAGGATACAGATGGACTCAAGGCGAGCCACAAGAGCATAGGTCTCGCCGAAGTCGATGCCCTCAACTTGGGAGTAACCTTGTGCCACAAGTCTTACCTTGTTCCTCACAACAATGCCATTCTCATCTTGCTTGTTCTTGAAAATCCACTTGGTGCCGATAACATTGCGGCACTCTTTGGGTTTCTCCACTAGTTTCCAGACTTTGTTGCGCTCGAAATTATTCAATTCTTCATGCATAGCAACAACCCAGTCTGGGTCTTCAAGAGCTTCAAAGACCTTCTTAGGTTCCACCATGGAGATATGAGCTTGATGCTCACCAAAACTGGCCAATTATCTTCTTGTAGACACCCTTCATCGAAGATCAAACCTTGTCGAGAGTGTGACCCCTCAACTCAAGGTTATGATCAGCCCGAGCCTTGCGGCGAAGTTCAATAAGTTTGTTGTCTCTTGGTGGAGGGGATTCATCACTTGAGTCTTCATTGGAAGCATTTTCTCCCCCTTGATCAGTAACTGGAACATCAGTAGAAGGTGATGGAGAAGCATGCCCTTGGGGTGAATCCATAGCCGTAACATGAGGCTGTAGAACTGGAGAGTCAGGGCCGGGTAATCCGACCGATGGAGATGCCGGATAATCCGGCATGGGCGTACTTGTCGCAGCTTCTTCATGAGGCCTGGGACTTGCTTGAACTGGTGAGGGGCCGGATAATCCGGGGTCAGCCGAAAAATCCGGCCTGGAGCTTGTATTGATATCTTCACCCCTAGGAGCTGCATAGTCAGCTGGAGCGGGGTGGCCGGATAATCCGGTATCCCCCGGAAAATCTGGCCCGGAGCTTTCTGAAGCAACTTGACCTTCAGCAGTTGATGGAGATGGTGTAGAAGTTGCCCCCGTGGTTGGAGCATGTTGCGTATGTGTAGATGAGGGCTCTATATGAGTAGAGCATTGTCCTTCCCAGTCCGCCACAAGGGGTTCCTCAATGGGGCGGAAGAATCCCACGCCCATTCTTCTTATGGCATCTTGGGGTATTTCAACATCTGCATCACAAACACCAACTTGCTCCGCACGGGAACCTTCATTTTCCTCGAACACCACACTACAAGATTCTACAATAGTTCCGGAGAGCTTATTGTAGACTCTATAAGTGTGGGATTCGGCACCATAACCAACAAAAATACCTTCTAGAGCCTTAGATTCAAACTTAGATAAACGAAATCCTATAATAAGAAAGAAACACTTACACTCGAATACCCGAAAGTATGAGATGTTTGGCTTGTTACCGGTAAGTATTTCATACGGAGTCTTGTCCAAAATCTTGCGGAGGTATAAACGGTTGGATGAATGACAAGCATTAGAGATTGCTTCAGCCTAGAAATTATATGGAGATTTGAATTCAGCCAACATTGATCTTGCCATGTCCATTAGAGTTCGATTCTTCCTCTCGGCTACACCATTTGTTGAGGGGTGTACGCAGTGGAATATTGATGTCTTATCCCCTCTTCACTTAGGAATTCATTTAAGGTGTAGTTCTTGAACTCCGAGCCGTTATCACTCCTTATAGCCAGAATGGGGACGTTGTGTTGATGTTGAACCTCGTTGGCGAAGTCGATGACAGTTTGTTGAGTTTCACTCTGCAACTTGAAGAAATAAACCCAAGTGTATCTTGAGTAATCTTCAAAAATCACTAGACAATACTTCTTCCCGCCAAGGCTTGCATGAGATGGAGGTCCGAAAAGGTCCACATGAAGGAGCTCCGAAATCCTTTTTGAAGAGATAATAGTTTTCCTTCGATCAGGAGAATCATGCATTTTCCCTTCAACACACACCCTGCAAACACGATCTTTGGCAAAAGAGACATTTTCTTGTAGTCCAAGAATGTGGCCACCCTTGTGGAGACTTTGCAAAGTTCTCATATTGACGTGGGCTAGTCGGCGATGCCATAGCCAACCCGCGTCAGCCTTTCCGAAAAGACACATCGGACCTGTAGTGGTTTTCCCCGAAAAGTCCACCACGTACAGGTCGTTTTCGACATATCCCATGAAAGCGACTTTTAGAGACTTGCTCCACAAGAGTACCACTAAATCAGCATCAATGTAAACTGCAAAGCCCATCTTACCAAGGGCATGAACTGAAAGTAAGTTATACCCGAGGGTCTCAACAAGCATGATGTCCACGGGAGAGATATCGTGAGCCACCACAACTTTGCCGAGACCCAATACCTCAGATTTTGACTTGTCACCATAGGAGACGGTAATATGATCAAGGTTTGGCCGCATCTTCGTGATGATCTCCTTGCTTCCAGTCATATGACTCGTACAACCGCTATCGAGTACCCATTTAGAACCACCGGAAGCATAGCCCTGCAAGAAAATTACTTCTTGGTTTTAGGTACCCATTTTTCAATGGGTCCTCTCATGTTAGTAACAAGGGTCTTGGGAACCCAAATAGACCAAGTAATGTAACAATCATAAGGCCCTACATAACTAGCATAAACATCACCATAAGAATCACAATATAGTTCGAAGTTAGGATTGTTGATCCCTGCAAAACCATCATAATTAGTCTTGTCATTGGTAATGTTGCTAGTCTTCGATTGAGCAGTCTTGTTCTTCTTCTTCTTGTTTTTCTTGCTATTTATCTTGGGTATGTAACCAAGACCTTCTTTACTGTTGTTTGTCCTTTGCCTGCTCAGTATCTCATCAATAACCCCTTTACCTTTGTGTTGAGTACTCCTTGCAAGATCTTCTTTTCCAAAGGATGAAGAGGAGGTACTTGGCACATCATACCGTTTCAATTGAGTTTGGAGCTGGTCATGAGACTCATTTAGAGTAGAATGATCACTCTTCAATGCCTTGTGAGCACTTTCAAGATCATCAAACTTCTCCAAAAGTCTAGCATGAACAGCCCCAAAATCAATCTTTTCTTTCTTTAGTTTCTTTACCTTGGCAAGAGCATGGTCACGTTCTTTAATGAGCTGAGCTACAGCTTCTTCTTGTGACTCCTCTAGGGATTCGAGTCTTTCTTCCAAAGAAACTCGAGTTTCCTCTTCCTCTTCCAAGGCATTCTTCAAAGAGGCTATCTCCAAGGCATCTTCCCTTTCAATTCTGCCCTTTTCTTCAAGGAGATCTTCGGCTTGAGCAAGTTGACTCATAAGAGCATCAAAATGGAGTTTGTGCTCACCTTGTAGGTTAGTGAAAAAAGTATCCAAGGCAATAACTTCTTCTTTCATTTCAAGACTGTCATGATCATCCATATCCAAAATTATGTTAGTCTTAGGAAATGAGGAGTTAGAAGTTGATACCTCGGATCCTCTTGCCATTAGACAAGTGGCGTTGTTGTTGATGGCATTCTCGTTCGGCGAGTCGAAGATAGAGGAGGGAGTCGATGTGGTGGCTATAGCAGCCACTTCACGGGAACTATCATCATCCTCTTCATCTTCACTTGCGGAGGAGTATTCCTCTTGAGCTACAAGGACCATCTTGGGTTGCTTCTTGAAAGGGCCATTCTTCTTAGCAAACGGCTTCTTCTTCGGAGCTTTGGATTTCTCTTTGAGAATGAGCCTGCCACCATTGTCTTCTCTATTTTGATAAGGACACTCGGCTACAAAGTGCAGTCTATCTCCACAGTTGAAGCAAGTTCTCAATCTTGGGCCACTTCCTCTTCTTCCATTTGACCCATTCTTGCGCTCAAGTTCAGACTTGGCTTTGGCAGGGTCCTTCCAAAAGTTCCTTGCATAGAATGCCATGTACTCACCATGAGCACATTTGACCTCATCGGGGCAGTCCATGGATACCCTCTCAAAAACTCCTCCATCGTCCTCTTGCTCAACAACATTGGCTTTGAGAGCCACATTGACACCCTTTTGCATTCCAATGGCCCGAGCACGGGCATCTTCAGCATTCTTTGCCGCCACTTTGAATGACGCCATTTCTTGCATGACTTCATTGGATGTCATTTGATGATAGTTGTGTCTACCTTGCAAGCTCTTCAAATCCGTCGGTTCGAAAGGCATTAAGGCACTCCCATACTTTCTTTTTATCCATGCATCATCAATGTGAGTGGCCCCATGCTTCCGAAATGTTGCTGCGATGCCCTTGAGTCTTCTATACATGTCCTCATGGTTTTCACCATCCAACATGTAGAATCCCTCAGCTTCGTTACTAAGGGCATCATACCGGTTTCTTCTCATGCTTTCATTTCCAACAAAAAGGTCCGTAAGAGCATCCCACGCCTCTTTAGCTGTGTTGAGATGTTCAATGTGTGGCATGTCCTTGGGACCCACTCCCAGCTGTATCATGTGGAGAGCAGTGGCATTCAACTGGCTATCCACAACTTCCGTTCTTGTTAGATTGGTTTGATCTCCAATATGAAGACCTTCTTCAATAATCCTCCACAATTCAATAGAGGAGCTGCAAACATGAGATTTCATTAGAAATTGCCATTGGTTAAAAGAAGATGCAGTGAGCTTGGGTGGATCACCCCTATTGTTTATATGAGGATGAGGGATAGGTGGGTCGGGGGAATATACGTGGCGAACCTCACTATATTCCTCCTTACCACTTGCCTTTTTGGAGGTGGAGCCATTTAGTTTTTCACCTTCCACAACATCATCCTTGGATCCGGTGTTACCCTTTTCCTTAGATGATGGTGTGGGAGCCTCAGAGGAGGATGGAGATGGGGCTATGGATGATGTAAGGTGAGCAATCATTTGATTCATCTCCTTCATCTTGGCCTCAAAGGATTTCAACAAGGTTGTTTCCAACGACTTGAGATCATCCATTGTGACCTTATCCACAGCCTCATTTCCATCATCCCTAGTACCCATACTACTCTTAGGCGGTTAAGCCCGAATTAAGAGCCGGGGCTCTGATACCAATTGAAATGGATCGTATGGGCACCTAGAGGGGGGTGAATAGGTGCTACACCAATTTTTTAATTCTTTTTCAATTTTAGGCTTAGCACAAAGGTAAATTCTCTAGATAAACTAATGTGTGGAATTTCCCTATATGCAAACCTATCTACTAGCGAGTAAAGAGCGAGTGGAAGAGGAACGAGTGAACTGAAGTGAAGCACGCGGAGACACAGGATTTGTTTGACCGCAGTTCCTTCCTTGTTAAGGGAAGTACGTCTGCGTTGGAGGGGTGGGCGGTACTAAGACCACCACGCCACAAAAGGCCTCACCCTGTTCTCCGATGGATCTCGCCACAACAGGCCTGATCCACCTTCCACTATAGGTACCCTTCGAGGCGGGCACCGGCGCCTTTACACAACTAGCGGGGAAACAACTCCACAACAACTTGGAGGCTCCCGAAATGACAACAAGCTGCCACAAGAACAAAGTTGTCAAATACAATAACAAGATCTAGATATTAACAAGAATACTAGATCAGGGATTTCTCCAAGTGAATGGAGAGGAGTTGAAGCACTTGATTCTTGTTGTTGATGATGAACTTCTACTCCTTCAATTCCACCAAAGATCAAGACCTTCGGGTGGTTGAAGTGGGAGATCGAGATTTAGAGCTCTTGCACAAGGTTTGGTCAAATTCGAGCGAATCAAGAGTTCTGGACATTGGGGAAGAAGGGGTACTTATACCCCCTTCCATAAACCAGCCATTGCACACTTTGGGGGCCGGATTATCCGGCCTAAGTGAGGGCCGGATTATCTGGTCTAGGGAAACACCGCCCCAGACTCGGAATATCCGGTAGATAATCCGCCCCCTCACAGTGAGACGCGTCGAGCTTGTCCTTGATAAACTTCTGGGGACCGGATTATCCGGTCCTATGCGAAGGCCGGATTATCCGGTCCTATGCGAAGGCCGGATTATCCGGCCTGGGGAAGAAAAACTGCCCCAGTTTGGATTTTCCGGGAGAAAATCCGACCGGATACCGAGCAACGCGCCTTGGCTCCTTTTACTCGAAAACTGGGGGCCAGATTATCCGGCCCTTGCGAAACCCAGATTATCCGGCCTGGGGAGGAAAAACCGCCCTAGTTTGGATTTTCCGGGAGAAAATCCGACTAGACACAGAGCGACGCACCTTGGCTTCCTTGAGAGATGAGGTAGGCCGGATTATCTGGCCCTTGGAGGGGTGGATTATCCGACCCCCCTCAAAACTTCCTGTGCACTTAGCACACATGAAAAGTCTCCATAGTATTGTTATCTAACACGCAAAACAAAGGAAAACATGAAATGTTCTTTTAGGGGTGCCGTCTGGTCAAAGGCTTGGCCGTTACATGCGCCATGACGCCTAAAGTGGAAGTATTTTTTGTTATTTGGCCTTTTTTAAGAGCGCCTTTTCCCCTCCTCTCTAACAGTTGTGTTTTTTTTGCCCAAAAAGGTAGGGAATCTAGAGCAGATTCTCTCTTCATTCATTGTTCCTTTTGCGATTGTTTCTCCCCAATCTGGTAGCAAATCTAGAGCAGCAAAACAAACTAGCACCATAAATAAATTCAGTAAACAGAGCAGATGTGGATAAAGCAGCTAATATAGGTTATATAGTACGGTACTTAACGAGGTTCGACAATTAGGCTGCTCAGCAGCAGCAGTGGACTGCTTCAACACAGACAAGACAAAAGAAGCTGCTTTACAGCAGCAGCAGCTGATAAGTGGCCCCTCGTGGCCTCTACCAGGAGGGCATCCGACTCCTCCCTCTGGCGCCTCCTCCACTTCTTGCTGCCCAGCCCCTTGACCTTGGGCACCTTGGGTCTGATCAGGGGCATGCGACCCTCCTCGATAGCCACCTTCTGGAGGTTGCGGAGGTGAAGACCGAGCGCCTGGTGCTTGGCCCTGAAGCCGTGGACGTTCATGGACTCGCCGCAGGTCCTCACGTCCTCGGCATTCTTCACGAGGGAGTTGAAGTCCGTGCCGTGGAGCCTCCTGGTGGGGCAGAAGGGGCACCTGTACACGTCGCCGGCCAAGAAGTTGTTGTACTGACCGGACTCTAGCCTCCTCAGCACATGACGAGTCTTGGTGTCCTGCGACTCGTCGTCGCTGCGGAGGTCGCTGCTATCCTCCTGTTGGAAAAAACAATAGAGTGAAATAAGGACATGATTGAGAAACTTTGATTATCGGGATTGATTTTTGCATAAATTAACCGAATGAGATCTCCTGATTATTCCCCAATTCTCAAACCAAATCAAATACTGATCCCAACTATGAACAGGGGGATTCATCGAAAATCGAGATCTAACACAATAGGATTAGCTACTGTAAAAAATAAGAACAGCCGAGCCCTAATAACATACGATCTAGCATCCAACGATGGGAATGGGGGAAGAACAAGGGAAGGGGAGAAAACCCTGGTTACCTCAGACCACGGGTCGGCAATGCTGGTGTCGTAGGGCTTCTCCGGCCTATGTAGACAACCTCCTCATAGGGGTCCCAGCCGAGCGGGATCTGTCCGAGACCGGCAGGTGCCTCCTCGCTACCGGCTACGGCGGATGCAGGGACGGGGACGGGGGGCTCCTCGCCGGCGGCCTTGGAGGCGCCGATGGCCACCGCGTCGATCTTCTCCATCGCTGGCGTGGTTGGGGTTTTGTTGGGCGTTTGCAGAAGGTGATGGGACAGTGGAGACGGTTGAGTGAGCGAGTAAGTGATTAGTGGGAGTAGGGAGGCCTCTATTAAAGGAGAAGGGAAGCAGCGTTTCGTTGCACTACCGTGCACCGTGTACGCTAATGCGTCGTGCATGGCCACACGTGTCCGCTATCGCCCCGTGCACCGCACACGCGTACCGTGAGTCACGTTTTTTTCCCTCGTGTCTAACCATGGCGATTCAGTTGTACTCAGTTTTTCCCACCAATCGTTGATCCTCTGTGATCTAGCAGACAGGATAACCCTTATATCTCTCGGGGGCACCCCTCTATCCATGCAAAATAACGAGTATGCCACCGGAACTTTAACAACATAAACAGATGAACTTTAATATATTTTGAAGGGTACGAAAATAGAAATCCCCATAGTTTAAGGGTCTAGATACGGTAAGAGAACTAAATATTATTAGTGGCCGGGCCAGCACAGTGACGGGGTTGGTCGGCTAGAAGTTGTTGATTCCTAAGTAAGGGGACACTAGGCCGTTCTTGACATACTCCCTCAGGAACTTGCCATAAGAAGCGTGCTTAGCCTTGGTCACCGACTTGTGTTTACTAGCCGGGCTTTTACCGATGCCAACCGCATGCGGAATCAAGCTGGCAATCCTCGGGTTGACTCCTTTCTTACAGAAAGGGCACCTGAGCTCCCCAAGTCGAGTGTGGAAAGGGATTATCCCGCTCTTGAGCTTCTTCATGACATGGCGGCTCTTGTTGTCCCTGGTCTCCTTGTCAGAGTCCATCTCACTTGAATACACCTGTAATGTATGGAATACAAACCGAAATGAGCAAAATAATAAATATATATTCCTACCACCATTCCAAGTTACTTTCGATGCAATAACATGTCTATACAGGTTCAGCAGTTCATTACGGCCGTCTCCCCAGCTCGCTCCTAAATTAATGTGGTTAGTGTTCTTGGTAACTTATTAATAAATAAATAATGTGGATTCATTCAGAACAAACTAGATCTCTCCATGTACCGGTTCGTACGTTGCATCTAATCATTAGGACTAGATTTTTTATGACGCCTGGATAGATTAAGCTCAAGCAGAAAATATGAAACATGTAGAAATAGATGTACCGCCGGGTACACGAGCGGAGCGTGTTCGTCGAACTCCATGCCCTCATCGGCGCCTCCGAAGTCGTCAGCACCAGCGTGCACATGGTCCCCAAGGGGTTGAACTGCATGTCCTCCTCGTCCTGTGCTGCGTGATGCTCCTCCAGATCTGCCGCGTGAAGCACCACCCCGGCGGCGATGCCCAGACACTCACCCCCACGCACTGGTTTCATGGAGAAGGTTCGTGCAAGTACGTTCAAGATTGTGGGGTTTTGCTGGATAGGGAAGAGAGAGTAGTGGATGAGTGCGAATGGAGGACCCGATAGGCTGGGTTTTTAATGCGGGGACGTTTAGGCCTCCTCGAGGGCCCCGGTTGATAGCTCTTCCGACTGCGGCTGCCGCGTGGAAGGTTTGTGTGGTGGGGGCCTGACGGAAGTGAGAGTGCAGGTGCGCTGCGTAGTAAAAATGGTATAGCCGATGGTCCGTGGATGACCAGTTGCCGTGCAGTAGACTTGTAGCCTTTGCAGACTAGATTAAACATAACATGACCACTCGATGACTTTTTCCATGGACGGCATTTTGTTCCTTCTTGTAGAAGTCTCATTGAGGGAGACATCCGTGCTGTCTCGCGCTGTCCTGTGAAGGGCACGACATGTGCAACGAGCCTTGTTGGATCACACAGGATCAACGGTTGCTGTGCACGATCCGCGTGACAACTATGACAACCAATCAGGGCGTAGCAGACAGAGTGGGCACAGGTTTGGGCTTCTACGAAAGAGAGAGAGAGAGAGAGAGAGAGAGAGAGAGAGGGAGTAGGCAAAGCTGAGTAGTATAAAAATGGAAAGTGGGTGTCTTTTACAATGAAATGCATCGTGGCATACATCAAATTATGCCAAGATAGATCCACTAGAGTTCATTGCATGTGTGTTCTTTCCACAAACCACATATGTATCCACAAGAGTTATTGCATGTGTGTTCCTATCATGAACCACATTTGGATCAACCAGTGTCATTGCATGTGTGTTCTTTCCACGTACCACATATGGATCAACCAATGGCATTGCATGTGTGTTCTTTTCACAAACCACACATGGATCAAAAAGTTTTCACTACATGTGTGTTCTTTCCACAAACCACTTATGGATCAATCAGTGGTCATTGCATGTGTTTTCTTTTCCACAAACCACATATGGATCCATATGCGTTCTTAAACTAAAACCAGCATTAGAGTCATTGCATGTGTGTTATTTCCACAAACCACACATGGATCAACCACTAGAGTCATTGCATGTGTGTTCTTTCCACAAACCACACATGGATCAACCAGTGTCACTGCATGAGTGTTCTTTCCACAAACCACATGTGGATCCATTGGTGGCATTGCATGTTTGTTCTTATACTAAAACCACAAACCAGCACTAGAGTCATTGCATGCGTGTTCTTTCCACAAACCACTTATGGATCCACCAGTGTTCATTGCATGTGTGTTCTTTTCCACAAACCACTTATGGATCAACCGGTGGCATTTCATGTGTGTTATTTTCACAAACCACACATGGATCAACCAGTGGTCATTGCATGTGTGTTCTTTCCACAAACCACATATGGATCAACCAATGATGATTGCATGTGTGTTCTTTTCCACAAACCACATATGGATCAACCAGTGGTCATTGAATGTGTTTTCTTTCCACAAATCACACATGGATCAACCAGTGGTCATTGCATGTGTGTTCTTTTCCACAAACCACACATGGATCACCTAGTGGTCATTGCATGTTTTTTCTTTTCCACAAACCACACATGGATCAAGAAGTGTCATTGCGTGTGTTTTCTATCCATAAACCACATATGGATCAACCAGTGTCCTTGCATGTGTGTTCTTTTCACAAACCACATGTGAACCCACTAGAGTCATTGCATGTGTGTTCTTATACTAAAACCAGCACTAGAGTCATTGCATGTGTGGTATTTTCACAAACCACACATGGATCCACCACTGTCATTGCATGTGTGTTCTTTCCATAAACCACACATGGATAAACCAGTGGTCATTGCATGTGTGTTCTTTTCCACAAACCACATATGGATCAACTAGTGGTCATTGCATGTGTTTTTTTCCACAAACCATTTGAGTCATTGCATGTTTGTTCTTATACTAAAACCACAAACCATCACAGGACTCATTACATGTGTATTCTATCCACAAACCACTTAGGGATCAACCAGTGGTCATTGCATTTGTGTTCTTTCCACAAACCACATATGGATCAACCAGTGGTCATTGCATGTGTGTTCTTTCCACAAACCACACATGGATCAACAAGTGGTCATTGCATGTGTGTCCTTTCCACAAACCACACATGGATCAACAAGTGGTCATTGCATGTGTGTTCTTTTCCACAAACCACACATGGATCAAGCAGTGTCATTGCGTGTGTGTTCTTTCCACAAACCACATATGGATCAACCAGTGTCATTCAATGTGTGTTCTGTTCACAAACCACATGTGAACCCACTAGAGTCATTGCATGTGTGTTCTTATACTAAAACCAGCACTAGAGTCATAGCATGTGTGTTCTTTTCGACAAACCACACATGGATCCACTAGACTCATTGCATGTGTGTTCTTTTCCACAAACAACTTATGGATCAACCAGTGGTCATTGCATGTGTGTTCTTTTCATAAACTACATGTGGACCCACTAGAGTCATTGTATGTGTGTTCGTATACTAAAACTAGCACTAGAGTAATTGCATGTGTGTTCTTTCCACAAACCACATATGGATCAACCAGTGGTCATTGCATGTGTGTTCTTTTCCACAAACCACATATGGATCAACCAGTGGTCATTGCATGTGTGTTCTTTCCACAAACCACATATGGATCCATTTGAGTAATTGCATGTTTGTTCTTATGCTAAAACCACAAACCAGCACTAGACTCATTTCATGTGTGTTCTTTTCCACAAACCACACATGGATCCACTAGACACATTGCATGTGTGTTCCTTTCCACAAACAACTTATGGATCAACCAGTGGTCTTTGCATGTGTGTTCTTTTCCACAAACCACATGTGGGTTAAACAGTGGTCATTGCATGTGTGTTCTTTCCACAAACCACATATAGATCAACCAGTGTCATTGGATGTGTGTTCTTTCCACAAACCACATAAGGATCCATTTGTGTCATTGCATGTTTATTCTTATACTAAAACAACAAACCAGCACTAGAGTCATTGCATGTGTGTTCTTTTCCACAAACAACTTATGGATCAACCAGTGTTCATTGCATGTGTGTTCTTTTCACAAACTACAAGTGGACCCACTAGAGTCATTGTATGTGTGTTCTTATAATAAAACTTGCACTAGAGTCATTGCATGTGTGTTCTTTTCCATAAACCACTTATGGATCCATTAGAGTCATTTCATGTGTGTTATTTCCACAAACCACACATGGATCGCCCACTAGAGTCATTGCATGTGTGTTCTTTTCTACAAACCACACATGGATCCACTAGACTCATTGCATGTGTGTTCTTTTCCACAAACAACTTATGGATCAACCAGTGGTCATTGCATGTTTGTTCTTTTCACAAATCACATATGGATCAACCACTCGAGTCATTTCATGTGTGTTATTTCCACAAACCACACATGGATCAACCACTAGAGTCATTGCATGTGTGTTCTTTTCCACAAACCACACATGGATCCACTAGACTCATTGCATGTGTGTTCTTTTCCACAAACAACTTATGGATCAACCAATGGTCATTGCATGTGTCTTCTTTTCCACAAACCACATGTGGATCAACCACTAGAGTCATTTCATGTGTGTTATTTGCACAAACCACACATGGATCAACCACTAGAGTCATTGCATGTGTGTTCTTTTCCACAAACCACACATGGATCCACTAGACTCATTGCATGTGTGTTCTTTTCCACAAACAACTTATGGATCAACTAGTGGTCTTTGCATGTGTGTTCTTTTCCACAAACCACATGTGGATCAACTAGTGGTCATTTCATGTGTGTTCTTTCCACAAACCACATATGGATGAACCAGTGTCATTGCATGTGTGTTCTTTCCACAAACAACATATGGATCCATTTGAGTCATTGCATGTTTGATCTTATACTAAAACCACAAACCGGCACTAGAGTCATTGCATGTGTGTTCTTTTCCACAAACAACTGATGGATCAACCAGTGGTCATTGCATGTGTGTCCTTTTCACAAACTACATGTGGACCCACTAGAGTCATTGTATGTGTGTTCTTATACTAAAACTAGCACTTGAGTCATTGCATGTGTGTTCTTTTTCGTAAAAAACTTATGGATCCATTAGAGTCATTGCATGTGTGTTATTTCCACAAACCACATATGGATCAACCACTAGAGTCATTGCATGTGTGTTCTTTTCCGCAAACCACACATGGATCCACTAGACTCATTGCATGTGTGTTCTTTTCCACAAACAAATTATGGATCAACCAGTGGTCATTGCATGTGTGTTCTTTTCACAAACAACATATGGATCAACCACTAGAGTCATTTCATGTGTGTTATTTCCACAAACCCCACATGGATCAACCACTAGAGTCATTGTATGTGTGTTATTTTCCACAAACCACACATGGATCCACTAGACTCATTGCATGTGTGTTCTTTTCCACAAACAACTTATGGATCAACCAGTGGTCATTGCATGTGTGTTCTTTTCCACAAACCACATGTGGATCAACCACTAGAGTCATTTCATGTGTGTTATTTCCACAAACCACACATGGATCAACCACTAGAGTCATTGCATGTGTGTTCTTTTCCACAAACCACACATGGATCCACTAGACTCATTGCATGTGTGTTCTTTTCCACAAACAACTTATGGATCAACCAGTGGTCATTGCATGTGTGTTCTTTTCCACAAACCACATGTGGATCAACCACTAGAGTCATTTCATGTGTGTTATTTCCACAAACCACACATGGATCAACCACTAGAGTCATTGCATGTGTGTTTTTTTCCACAAACCACACACGGATCCACTAGACTCATTGCATGTGTGTTCTTTTCCACAAACAACTTATGTATCAACTAGTGGTCTTTGCATGTGTGTTCTTTTCCACAAACCACGTGTGGATCAACCAGTGGTCATTGCATGTGTGTTCTTTCCACAAACCACATATGGATCAACCAGTGACATTGCATGTGTGTTCTTTCCACAAACCACATATGGATCCATATGCGTTCTTAAACTAAAACCAGCATTAGAGTCATTGCATGTGTGTTATTTCCACAAACCACACATGGATCAACCACTAGAGTCATTGCATGTGTGTTCTTTCCACAAACCACACATGGATCAACCAGTGTCATTCCATGTGTGTTCTTTCCACAAACCACATATGGATCCATTGGTGGCATTGCATGTTTGTTCTTATACTAAAACCACAAACCAGCACTAGAGTCATTGCATGCGTGTTCTTTCCACAAACCACTTATGGATCCACCAGTGTTCATTGCATGTGTGTTCTTTTCCACAAACCACTTATGGATCAACCGGTGGCATTGCATGTGTGTTATTTTCACAAACCACACATGGATCAACCAGTGGTCATTGCATGTGTGTTCTTTCCACAAACCACATATGGATCAACCAATGATGATTGCATGTGTGTTCTTTTCCACAAACCACTTATGGATCAACCAGTGGTCATTGAATGTGTTTTCTTTCCACAAAACACACATGGATCAACCAGTGGTCATTGCATGTGTGTTCTTTTCCACAAACCACACATGGATCACCCAGTGGTCATTGCATGTTTTTTCTTTTCCACAAACCACACATGGATCAAGAAGTGTCATTGCGTGTGTTTTCTATCCACAAACCACATATGGATCAACCAGTGTCCTTGCATGTGTGTTCTTTTCACATACCATATGTGAACCCACTAGAGTCATTGGATGTGTGTTCTTATACTAAAACCAGCACTAGAGTCATTGTATGTGTGGTCTTTTCACAAACCACACATGGATCCACCACTGTCATTGCATGTGTGTTCTTTCCATAAACCACACATGGATAAACAAGTGGTCATTGCATGTGTGTTCTTTTCCACAAACCACATATGGATCAACTAGTGGTCATTGCATGTGTGTTTTTTCCACAAACCATTTGAGTCATTGCATGTTTGTTCTTATACTAAAACCACAAACCATCACTGGACTCATTGCATGTGTATTCTATCCACAAACCACTTATGGATCAACCAGTGGTCATTGCATTTGTGTTCTTTCCACAAACCACATATGGATCAACCAGTGGTCATTGCATGTGTGTTCTTTCCACAAACCACACATGGATCAACAAGTGGTCATTGCATGTGTGTCCTTTCCACAAACCACACATGGATCAACAAGTGGTCATTGCATGTGTGTTCTTTTCCACAAACCACACATGGATCAACCAGTGTCATTGCATGTGTGTTCTTTCCACAAACCACATCTGAACCCACTAGAGTCATTGCATGTGTGTTCTTATACTTAAACCAGCACTAGAGTCATATCATGTGTGTTCTTTTCCACAAACCACACATGGATCCACTAGACTCATTGCATGTGTGTTCTTTTCCACAAACACCTTATGGATCAACAAGTGGTCGTTGCATGTGTGTTCTTTTCACAAACTACATGTGGACCCACTAGAGTCATTGTATGTGTTCTCTTGTACTAAAACTAGCACTAGAGTAATGGCATGTGTGTTCTTTCCACAAACCACATATGGATCAACTAGTGGTCATTGCATGTGTGTTCTTTTCCACAAACCACATATGGATCAACCAGTGGTCATTGCATGTGTGTTCTTTCCACAAACCACATATGGATCCATTTGAGTAATTGCATGTTTGTTCTTATACTAAAACCACAAACCAGCACTAGACTCATTGCATGTGTGTTCTTTTCCACAAACCGCACATGGATCCACTAGACTCATTGCATGTTTGTTCTTATACTAAAACCACAATTCGGCAGTAGAGTCATTGCATGTGTGTTCTTTTCCACAAACAACTTATGGATCAACCAGTGGTCATTGCATGTGTGTTCTTTTCACAAACTACATGTGGACCCACTAGAGTCATTGTATGTGTGTTCTTATACTAAAACTAGCACTAGAGTCATTGCATGTGTGTTCTTTTCACAAACCACACATGGATCCACCACTATCATTGCATGTGTGTTCTACCCACAAACCACACATGGATCAACCACTAGAGTCATTGCATGTGTGTTCTTTTCCACAAACCACATATGGATCAACCAGTGGTAATTGCATGTGTGTTCTTTCCACAAACCGTTTGAGTCATTGCATGTTTGTTCTTATACTAAAACCACAAACCAGCACTAGACTCATTGCATGTGTGTTCTTTCCACAAACAACATATGGATCAACCAGTGGTCATTGCATGTGTGTTCTTTCCACAAACCACACATGGATCAACACGTGGTCATTGCATGTGCGTTCTTCCCACAAACCACACATGGATCAACAAGTGGTCATTGCATGTGTGTTCTTTTCCACAAACCACAAGTGGATCAAGCAGTGTCATTGCATGTGTGTTCTTTCCAAAAACCACATATCGATCAACCAGTGTCATTGCATGTGTGTTCTTTCCACAAACCACATATGGATCCATTTGAGTCATTGCATGTTTGTTCTTATACTAAAACCACAAACCGGCAGTAGAGTCATTGCATGTGTGTTCTTTTCCACAAACAACTTATGGATCAACCAGTGGTCATTGCATGTGTGTTCTTTTCACAAACTACATGTGGACCCACTAGAGTCATTGTATGTGTGTTCTTATACTAAAACTAGCACTAGAGTCATTGCATGTGTGTTCTTTTCACAAACCACACATGGATCCACCACTATCATTGCATGTGTGTTCTACCCACAAACCACACATGGATCAACCACTAGAGTCATTGCATGTGTGTTCTTTTCCACAAACCACATATGGATCAACCAGTGGTAATTGCATGTGTGTTCTTTCCACAAACCATTTGAGTCATTGCATGTTTGTTCTTATACTAAAACCACAAACCAGCACTAGACTCATTGCATGTGTGTTTTTCCACAAACAGCATATGGATCAACAAGTGGTCATTGCATGTGTGTTCTTTCCACAAACAACACATGGATCAACACGTGGTCATTGCATGTGTGTTCTTTCCACAAACCACACATGGATCAACCGGTTGTCTTTGCATGTGTGTTCTTTCCCAAAAAACCACATGTGGGTCAACCAGTGGTCATTGCATGTGTGTTCTTTCCACAAAGCACATATGGATCAACCAGTGTCATTGCATGTGTGTTCTTTCCACAAACCACATAAGGATCCATTTGAGTCATTGCATGTTTGTTCTTATACTAAAACCACAAACCAGCACTAGAGTCATTGCATGTGTGTTCTTTTCCACAAACCACACATGGATCAACCACTAGAGTCATTGCATGTGTGTTCTTTTCCACAAACCACACATGGATCCACTAGACTCATTGCATTAGTGTTCGTTTCCACAAACAAATTATGGATCAACTAGTGGTCATTGCATGTGTGTTCTTTTCACAAACCACATATGGATCAACCACTAGAGTCATTTCATGTGTGTTATTTCCACAAACCCCACATGGATAACCCACTAGAGTCATTGGATGTGTGTTTTTTCCACAAACCACACATGGATCCACTAGACTCATTGCATGTGTGTTCTTTTCCACAAACAACTTATGGATCAACCAGTGGTCATTGCATGTGTGTTCTTTTCCACAAACCACATGTGGATCAACCACTAGAGTCATTTCATGTGTGTTATTTCCACAAACCACACATGGATCAACCACTAGAGTCATTGCATGTGTGTTCTTTTCCACAAACCACACCTTGATCCACTAGACTCATTGCATGTGTGTTCGTTTCCACAAACAACTTATGGATCAACTAGTGGTATTTGCATGTGTGTTCTTTTCCGCAAACCACGTGTGGATCAACGAGTGGTCATTGCATGTGTGTTCTTTCCACAAACCACATATCGATCAACCAGTGTCATTGCATGTGTGTTCTTTCCACAAACCACATATGGATCCATTTGAGTCATTGCATGTTTGTTCTTATACTAAAACCACAATTCGGGAGTAGAGTCATTGCATGTGTGTTCTTTTCCACAAACAACTTATGGATCAACCAGTGGTCATTGCATTTGTGTTCTTTTCACAAACTACATGTGGACCCACTAGAGTCATTGTATGTGTGTTCTTATACTAAAACTAGCACTAGAGTCATTGCATGTGTGTTCTTTTCACAAACCACACATGGATCCACCACTATCATTGCATGTGTGTTCTACCCACAAACCACACATGGATCAACCACTAGAGTCATTGCATGTGTGTTCTTTTCCACAAACCACATATGGATCAACCAGCGGTAATTGCATGTGTGTTCTTTCCACAAACCGTTCGAGTCATTGCATGTTTGTTCTTATACTAAAACCACAAACCAGCACTAGACTCATTGCATGTGTTTTCTTTCCACAAACAACATATGGATCAACCAATGGTCATTGCATGTGTGTTCTTTCCACAAACAACACATGGATCAACACGTGGTCATTGCATGTGTGTTCTTTCCACAAACCACACATGGATCAACAAGTGGTCATTGCATGTGTGTTCTTTTCCACAAACCACACATGGATCAAGCAGTGTCATTGCATGTGTGTTCTTTCCACAAACCACATATCGATCAACCAGTGTCATTGCATGTGTGTTCTTTCCACAAACCACATATGGATCCATTTGAGTCATTGCATGTTTGTTCTTATACTAAAACCACAAACCGGCAGTAGAGTCATTGCATGTGTGTTCTTTTCCACAAACAACTTATGGATCAACCAGTGGTCATTGCATGTGTGTTCTTTTCACAAACTACATGTGGACCCACTAGAGTCATTGTATGTGTGTTCTTATACTAAAACTAGCACTAGAGTCATTGCATGTGTGTTCTTTTCACAAACCACACATGGATCCACCACTATCATTGCATATGTGTTCTACCCACAAACCACACATGGATCAACCACTAGCGTCATTGCATGTGTGTTCTTTTCCACAAACCACATATGGATCAACCAGTGGTAATTGCATGTGTGTTCTTTCCACAAACCATTTGAGTCATTGCATGTTTGTTCTTATACTAAAACCACAAACCAGCACTAGACTCATTGCATGTGTGTTCTTTCCACAAACAACATATGGATCAACCAGTGGTCATTGCATGTGTGTTCTTTCCACAAACCACACATGGATCAACACGTGGTCATTGCATGTGTGTTCTTCCCACAAACCACACATGGATCAACAAGTGGTCATTGCATGTGTGTTCTTTTCCACAAACCACACGTGGATCAAGCAGTGTCATTGCATGTGTGTTCTTTCCACAAACCATATATCGATCAACCAGTGTCATTGCATGTGTGTTCTTTCCACAAACCACATATGGATCCAGTTGAGTCATTGCATGTTTGTTTTTATACTAAAAC